>QVTF01005487.1:0-28864 GCA_003573665.1 Oxygymnocypris stewartii
GACAATATTTGAAAATCTGGTGCAAAAAAATCTAAATATTGAGAAAATCATCTTTAAAGATGTTCAAATGAAGTTCTTAGCAATGCATATTAATAATCAATAATTCAGTTTTGATAATTTAAGGTAGGGAATTTACATGATCTTAATATCTAATGATTTTTAAATCTATAATTTTGAGCCATACAATGTATTGTTGTCTATTTCTATAATATTCCCCAGAGATGGTTTTGTGCTGCAGGGACACACTTCATTAAAGGATTAATTCTTATAAATGCATAATGACATGTACAGTGGCCGTGGTGTAGTTTGCTGTTTATTCTGCTCAAACACAATCATTCACAGTCAGTGGACAACATCTCCTTCACTGCTCCTCGGCCACGATCCTCTCGATGGCGGCCCAGTCCAGTCTGCTCAGAACACTGCCGGAGCTTTGAGAACGAGCGGTCAGATCCGGCTCGGTCCACTCCTCGTCCAGCGTCTCACAGCCCTGGACACAACACCAGAACTACAGCAGTCAAACCGGTTCATTAGAGGGGGTGTCAATACTTTTGGCAATGTAGTAAATTACTAAAGTAGTCAAACCGGTTCATTAGAGGGGGTGTCAATACTTTTGGCAATGTAGTAAATTACTAAAGTAGTCAAACCGGTTCATTAGAGGGGGGGGTGCCAATAGTTTTGGCAATGTAGTAAATTACTAAAGCAGTCAAACCGGTGCATTAGGGGGGGTGCCAATACTTTTGGCAATGTAGTAAATTACTAAAGTAGTCAAACCGGTTCATTAGAGGGGTGTCAATACTTTTGGCAATGTAGTAAATTACTAAAGCAGTCAAACCGGTGCATTAGGGGGGGTGCCAATACTTTTGGCAATGTAGTAAATTACTAAAGTAGTCAAACCGGTTCATTAGAGGGGGGGTACCAATACTTTTGGCAATGTAGTAAATTACTAAAGTAGTCAAACCGGTTCATTAGAGGGGGTGTCAATACTTTTGGCAATGTAGTAAATTACTAAAGCAGTCAAACCGGTGCATTAGGGGGGGTGCCAATACTTTTGGCAATGTAGTAAATTACTAAAGCAGTCAAACCGGTTCATTAGAGGGGGGGTACCAATACTTTTGGCAATGTAGTAAATTACTAAAGTAGTCAAACCGGTTCATTAGAGGGGGGTGCCAATAGTTTTGGCAATGTAGTAAATTACTAAAGCAGTCAAACCGGTTCATTAGAGGGGGGTGCCAATACTTTTGGCAATGTAGTAAATTACTAAAGCAGTCAAACCGGTGCATTAGGGGGGGTGCCAATAGTTTTGGCAATGTAGTAAATTACTAAAGTAGTCAAACCGGTTCATTAGAGGGGGGTGCCAATAGTTTTGGCAATGTAGTAAATTACTAAAGTAGTCAAACCGGTTCATTAGAGGGGGGTGCCAATACTTTTGGCAATGTAGTAAATTACTAAAGTAGTCAAACCTGTTCATTAGAAGGGGTGCCAATACTTTTGGCAATGTAGTAAATTACTAAAGTAGTCAAACCGGTTCATTAGAGGGGGTGCCAATACTTTTGGCAATGTAGTAAATTACTAAAGTAGTCAAACCGGTTCATTAGAGGGGGGTGCCAATACTTTTGGCAATGTAGTAAATTACTAAAGTAGTCAAACCTTTCATTAGAAATGTGGCAAATTGCTCATTAATACATTGCTGATTTGTAGATTGTATCCAAAAAGTATCCTATTTTTCATATTTACATTTAATTTCCAGTGGAGGTCATTTTGGGCCATATATATCCGTTTCTTTGTTTAATGTTTGTGTTCACATACTATAAAAAAGTAACATTGTGTATCGTTCTGATTAAGTCTAAATAAAAGCGCTCGTCTGAAGAGCAGCAGAGGGCTTGAGGCAGGTAACTAGGTTTAGTTAGTTAGGTTAGTGTGTGTCTCACCGGTCTGATGTCCTGATCGTTCTCTATCACTGCAGACGAGAGCCGTCCATCCATCATCCCTGCACAACAACACACAGCTCAGCCTGCACAGCTACACAACACAACACTATTATACATCATCATACATCTCAGACCTGTACACATATACTGGTCTGTGTTATATATTGTGTTTGTGCTTTTTTTGTACACACACACACACACACACACACACACACACACACACACACACACCACACACACACCCACACACACACACACACACATATATACACACACACACACACACACATACACAGAGACACACAATGAGACACACAGACACACACACACATATATACACACACACACACTACACACACACCACACACACACACATATATACACACATATATACACACACAGAGACACACAATGAGACACACAGACACACACACACATATATAACACACACACATATACACACACACACACACACACACATATACACACACACACAGAGACACACACACACACACACACACGACACACACACACACACAGACACACACAGAGACGCACACACACAGAGACACACACACACACACACACACACACACACAGACACAGACACAGACACAGACACACACACAGACACACACACACAGACACACAATGAGACACACAGAGACACACACACACACTATAGCTGAAACCGTCCGTACGGTGATGAAGGGTCTTGGGCTCGGACAGCATCCCGCGGCGAGTAACCTGAGATAGCCGATCGGCCGGAAGAGCGCTGGCTGAAACACAGGAGTGTGATTGAAACCGTTCTCACATGATCAGCATTCGTGAGCCGTGCTGCTGAGATGAGCACGGGATTATTCTGCTCCAATCTGAGCTTTTCACAAAAACGACTTCGTTAAGCCCTGGTTTAGTGATCCCAATTAATGCTCCAATTAGAAATGAAACATCTAAAATGATCTTTATTTGTATGTTTTCTCAAAAAGCACAGCATTTGTGAATATTCATATTGACATGAGTCCCAAACAGTGAAATTAGATTTCAAACCCATGATGAAAACATTTGCTAAGTGTGTGATCTCGCTATAAAGTGCCTTATTGCGAAATATGTCTCGGTGAGATTCACACAAACATAATCTGTTATGTCTTATATGAACGTTTAGTTAATGGTTGGGGAAAAAATGATGTGTATCGTTATATTAGATTCATGCTTTATAGCAGGTCTTAATATAGATCTGTCTCAATGATAATCAAACATTAAACTAAAAGACGGAATCACTGATTAAACTACTGTTTATTCGCATATTTGTTCTTATTTTACGCACGCACGCACGCACACACACACACACACACACACATATACACACACACACACAATATACACACACACACACACACACACACACACGCACACACACACACGCACACACCCACACACCACGCACCACACGCACACACACAACACACACACACGCACACACCACACACACACACACACTCTTAATTATTGATCAGTAATATGCAGTGCTAAGAATTCATTTGAACAATTTTAAAGATGATTTTCTTAATATTTAGATTTTTTGCACGCTCAGATTCCAGATTTTCAGATATTGTCCGATCATAACAAACCATACATCAATGGAAATATGATTTATTCAGCTTTGACAGTTTTAAAAATGGACCCTTATGACTGGTTTTGTGCTCCAGGGTCACATGTTTTTATGTTTGCTCATTTTGCCAGCACGATGAAATAATGAAACGATATGAACCTGGTCTGTGCAGGCCGAGTGTGCCGCGTGTTTTCCTCTGAAGCACGACGGTCTTTCCCTGTGGTCCGCTCGGACTCCTGGGAATCCTCTTATTTGTGCTCCTGAAACACAACGTTCAGCATTGAGTTCTCCAATGCATCAAAAGCAACAACTACTGCATGCAATCCCAGAATGCACCTGAGTCCGTGCTGGGGGTTTGTGGGAAGGTTGATCGGCGTAGTGAGCAGCTCAGAGATCAGACCGCAGGCGTCACGCGCTCTCTGTCCACGATGCTCCTGAAGCAGCAGCCTAAACGCACACGGACCGCATCAAACACCTGAAGACCAGCGTATGTGAGACGAGCGCGCGCAGTCATACCTGTCTCGCTCTTCTTTGCTTCTCCTGCTGGTTGCCAGATCTACAGAGGATGGGTTCTGCTGCGGGAGAATACAGTTACTAACAGGCTTGTGCACAACTAAAGCTTCACTTATAGACTTAAATATGATATATTCATATTTCATGTTACCGACACATTGCAATTAATCATGGTCAGGTCATTTCATGGACATTTTATTTCCAAAGTATCCAGTAAACTTTAATAAAGTTAAATTAATAAATGTGTCTCTGGAGCACAGACGCAGTCATAAGCAGCACAGCTATATTATAATACATTGTATGGGTCAAAATTATACATTTTTATATTATGCCAAAATCATTAGATATTAAGATCATGTAAATTTCCTACCGTAACTATATCAAACATAAATGATTGATCAGTAATATGCATTGCTAAGAATTCATTTGAACAACTTTAAAGATGCTTTTCTCAATATTTAGATTTTTTTGCACCAGATTTTCAAATATTGTCCAAACCATACATCAATGGAAATATTATTTATCCAGCGTTCAGATGATGCATAACTCTCAATTTCCTAAAATTGATCTTTATGACTGGTTTTGTGCTCAAGGGTCACATATTAATAATGTTCAGTCGCTAAGATAATACTATTGCTGATTAAGAATTATGATTTAGTCTTAATTGTTATTACATTTGATTTTACATGTAAAAATCTATATGAACATATTTTAATATTTTACTATATAAACATTAATTATTTTCTAATATATTAAAAAACTTTTTTTTTTTTATATTAAAAAATCGTTTTATTCTTCACATTAAATTGATCAAAAATGACAGAAAATATATTTATTTGATCAAAAATGACAGTAAAGATATTTATATTATTAATATCTTTCCCGTCATTTTTGATCAATTTAATGCGTTCTTGAAGAATCTAAAAAATATTTATATTTCAAATAAATGCAGTTCTTTTGAACTTTCTATTAATCTCTGAATCCTGAAAAATCAAATGCATCAGTTTCCACAAAAACACAAACTGTTTTCAACATTAATAATAATCATAAATGTTTCTTGAGCAGTATATTATTATGATTTCTGAAGATCATGTGACACCGAAGACTGGAGTAATGATGCTGAAAATACTCTTACAGTTTAACACATATTCAATAGTATTTTAAATGATAATAACATTTCACAATATTACAGCTTCTATTGTGTTTTTAATCAAATAAATGAGCAATAAGAGACTCTTTGAAAGATGTTTAACCAGTCGTTTATGCATTTATAAGAATGTAATGCTCAAGCGCAGCAGTCGAGTCTCACGTGTGCAGCTGGAGAGATGAAGGGTCTGCGCTCTCTTCTCTCTTCTCTTCTCTCTGTTTTCTGAACTCTGTCAGTCGTTCTCTCTGTGTCCTCCTCATCCACATCCTCAGATCCCTGCGCTCCTCCTCCATCCTCGGCTTGACCTCTGACCTGCCACATACACAGACCAATCAAAGCATCGCTCGCTGACCCGCTCAGCCAATCAGAACACAGACCAATCAAAGCATCGCTCGCTGACCGCTCAGCCAATCAGAACACAGACCAATCAAAGCATCGCTCGCTGACCCGCTCGGCCAATCAGAACACAGACCAATCAAAGCATCGCTCGCTGACCCGCTCGGCCAATCAGAACACAGACCAATCAAAGCATCGCTCGCTGACCCGCTCAGCCAATCAGAACACAGACCAATCAAAGCATCGCTCGCTGACCCGCTCGGCCAATCAGAACACAGACCAATCAAAGCATCGCTCGCTGACCCGCTCGGCCAATCAGAACACAGACCAATCAAAGCATCGCTCGCTGACCCGCTCAGCCAATCAGACACAGACCAATCAAAGCATCGCTCGCTGACCCGCTCAGCCAATCAGAACACAGACCAATCAAGCATCGCTCGCTGACCCGCTCAGCCAATCAGAACACAGACCAATCAATCAATCATCGCTCGCTGACCCGCTCAGCCAATCAGAACACAGACCAATCAAAGCATCATCGCTGACCCGCTCGGCCAATCAGAACACAGACCAATCAAAGCATCGCTCGCTGACCCGCTCGGCCAATCAGAACACAGACCAATCAAAGCATCGCTCGCTGACCCGCTCGGCCAATCAGAACACAGACCAATCAAAGCATCGCTCGCTGACCCGCTCGCCAATCAGAACACAGACCAATCAAAGCATCGCTCGCTGACCCGCTCAGCCAATCAGAACACAGACCAATCAAAGCATCGCTCGCTGACCCGCTCGGCCAATCAGAACACAGACCAATCAAAGCATCGCTCGCTGACCCGCTCGGCCAATCAGAACACAGACCAATCAAAGCATCGCTCGCTGACCCGCTCGGCCAATCAGAACACAGACCAATCAAAGCATCGCTCGCTGACCCGCTCGGCCAATCAGAACACAGACCAATCAAAGCATCGCTCGCTGACCCGCTCGGCCAATCAGAACACAGACCAATCAAAGCATCACTCGCTGACCCGCTCGGCCAATCAGAACACAGACCAATCAAAGCATCGCTCGCTGACCCGCTCGGCCAATCAGAACACAGACCAATCAAAGCATCGCTCGCTGACCGCTCGGCCAATCAGAACACAGACCAATCAAAGCATCGCTCGCTGACCCGCTCAGCCAATCAGAACACAGACCAATCAAATCATCGCTCGCTGACCCGCTCGGCCAATCAGAACACAGACCAATGAAATCAATCGCTCGCTGACCCGCTCAGCCAATCAGAACACAGACCAATCAAATCATCGCTCGCGACCCGCTCAGCCAATCAGAACACAGACCAATCAAAGCATCGCTCGCTGACCCGCTCGGCCAATCAGAACACAGACCAATCAAATCCTCGCTCGCTGACCCGCTCGGCCAATCAGAACACAGACCAATCAAAGCATCGCTCGCTGACCCGCTCGGCCAATCAGAACACAGACCAATCAAATCCTCGCTCGCTGACCCGCTCAGCCAATCAGAACACAGACCAATCAAAGTGTCGCTCGCCGACCCGCTCAGCCAATCAGAACACAGACCAATCAAAGTGTCGCTGCCGACCCGCTCAGCCAATCAGAACACAGATCAGCGAGATTCAGACTCTTGACTCCAAAACTATTCAAAAATTCCATTTGATTTTATTCAAATTTAGGTCATTTTAATTGTACTTAGCATTTTATTCATTCATTGTGTGAGTTCATGTTTTCAGGTAATCAATAAAATGGTAATTAAAGTGAAAAAGAAAATACTAAATTGAAAGTTACAATTATTTTGAGTTTTATATATTGAATTTTTTAATGAGTGGCAACAGAGACATAACAATACATTTAATAAAATTATTACAGTACATTTTATTAATATTTTGCATTAGGATTTATTTTTTCATTATCTTTTTCATTTTATTAAACATTTTATTCATTATCTGTGTTTTTTTAAGTCTATATAGTTTTAGTTTTACTTATTTTAGGCTTTCAACTAAACCAAAAACTAATATTAAAACATTAAACAATAAACTAATAAAAAACATAAATCAACAAAAGGTTAACTAAAATGATACAGAAAATGGAAACTAATTCTAAATATTAATAAAATGGCAACTAACTAAAATAATTTTAAGTTTTGTATATTTAATTTTAGTTATTGGCAACATTTCTCATTTTGGTTACTAAAATAACAAAAAATTTAAATGAAGCAAAATGTATAAAAACCATATAGACTCATTTAAAAAACCTCCAAAATGAATCAAATGTTAACTAAACTGAAAAAGACAATGGAAATATATAAACTTAATACAAAATATTAATCAGAAGTATAATGTTATATATCCTGCTCATGCATAACTCACTAGGGCTGTGTTTGAGGGAATAACACGTGCTAGAACTACTATAAAGGTGCATCAGGTCTCTTTAAGATCCTAGAGAAGCTGACCTGCTCAGGTGAAGCGTTCCTGACCGAGACAGATCCAGCGCTGATCGGGATAAAGCGCCGTCTCGGATTAACTCACACAAGATGTCCTTACATCACTGAAGCCGCTGACGCCGAGAGTCTCCTCCGCCGGCCTGACGAGAAGAACACGGTCAAATCAGACGAACTAGTCACTGACGAAGAGTCGTTAATTCAGACTCACGTCACAGGATCCTCAAGCAAACACTCCGTCAGATCTGCAGGAAACGAAGCAGAGACACACATCATGACTTCAGCTGTAGAGGTGTGCGTGTGTGTGTGTGAGAGAGAGTGTGTGAGGGTGTGTGTGTGTGTGTATGTGTGTGTGTGTGTGTGTGTGAGTGTGAGTGTGAGTGTGAGTGTGAGTGGTGTGGTGTGTGCGTGTGTGTGTGTGTGGTGTGTGTGGGTGTGTGTGTGTGTGGTGTGTGTGTGTGTGTGTGTGTGAGAGAGGGTGTGGTGTGTGGGTGTGTGTGGGTGGTGTGTGCGTGTGTAAGCGTGTGTGAGAGTGTGTGTGCGTGCGTGCGTGCGTGGTGCGTGGTGTGTGTGTGTGAGTGTGGTGTGCGTGTATAAGCGTGTGTGAGAGAGTGTGTGTGCGTGCGTGCTGTGGTGTGTGTGTGTGTGTGAGAGAGTGTGTGTGCGTGCGTGTTGCAGGTCACTCACCAGGATCAGTATCTGGCTCACGCTGCTCCAGTTTCACTGAAAACAAGCAGATCATGTTAAAGCGAGGATCTGAGGAACCTACAACCTGCCTTTTAATACACAAAGCCATAAAATGAACAGACAATTCACTTCAAACATATTCATAAAGCACTTTAAAAACTACACAAACACGCTGTGTGTTACAAGAAATGGTGTTGTTCACATGGCATTTTTTATTTCAATTAAATAAATGTACTGTATATTAGTTTAGATAATGTTTTTTATTTAACATTTTGTATTTTTAGGGGATGTTATGTACTAAATTATATTAATGGAGTATAGTTAGTTATGATATCACTTTATTTGTGAAGTGAAACAAGGTAGTTAGTAGAGAGTTTGGTGAATGTATATTTTATAGACTGATGATGATGATGATGATGATGATGATGTACCTGTGTGAGGAACGCGCTCGTGATGGACTGAACTCCGGGTCAATACAGAAGACGACAGAACCTCCTCATCTGGTCTCTCTGGGTCGGCCGTGGCTCCAAAGCGATGCGGTGAAGGAGAGTAACTCCTCACTGCTCACACATTCAGCACAACTGTTATACGGCTGTATGACACGGACACGGACACGCACGCATACACGTACACACTAACTCATGCACACACACACTCACACACACTCTCTCTCTCTCTCTCACACACACGCGCACACACACACACACACACACTCTGACCACAGTCCACTCTGTAAGTCATACAGCCAGATCTCGTCGTTTGGAAGGAAAACTTCACGATCAGCCACCAACTGCAGAGAAACACACTCCTTCATCACTTTACACACAAAACACCTCACATCTGCCAAACAGCGCGTTTCATAACATTGAGTCAATTGGTTCAGTTCGGGACTTCAGAGCGCGTTTCGCGAGTCAATTGGTTCAGTTCGGGGCTTCAGAGCGCGTTTCGCGAGTCATTTGGTTCAGTTCGGGGCTTCAGAGCGCGTTTCGCGAGTCAATTGGTTCAGTTCGGGGACTCAGAGCGCGTTTCGCGAGTCAATTGGTTCAGTTCGGGGCTTCAGAGCGTGTTTCGCGAGTCAATTGGTTCAGTTCGGGGCTTCAGAGCGTGTTTCGCGAGTCAATTGGTTCAGTTCGGGGCTTCAGAGCGCGTTTCGCGAGTCAATTGGTTCAGTTCGGGGCTTCAGAGCGCGTTTCGCGAGTCAATTGGTTCAGTTCGGGGCTTCAGAGCGCGTTTCGCGAGTCAATCGGTTCAGTTCGGGGCTTCAGAGCGTGTTTCGCGAGTCAATTGGTTCAGTTCGGGGCTTCAGAGCGCGTTTCGCGAGTCAATTGGTTCAGTTCGGGGACTCAGAGCGCGTTTCGCGAGTCAATTGGTTCAGTTCGGGCTTCAGAGCGTGTTTCGCGAGTCAATTGGTTCAGTTCGGGGCTTCAGAGCGCGTTTCGCGAGTCAATTGGTTCAGTTCGGGGCTTCAGAGCGCGTTTCGCGAGTCAATTGGTTCAGTTCGGGGCTTCAGAGCGTGTTTCGCGAGTCAATTGGTTCAGTTCGGGGCTTCAGAGCGCGTTTCGCGAGTCAATTGGTTCAGTTCGGGGCTTCAGAGCGCGTTTCGCGAGTCAATTGGTTCAGTTCGGGGCTTCAGAGCGGTGTTTCGCGAGTCAATTGGTTCAGTTCGGGGCTTCAGAGCGTGTTTCGCGAGTCAATTGGTTCAGTTCGGGGCTTCAGAGCGTGTTTCGCGAGTCAATTGGTTCAGTTCGGGGCTTCAGAGCGCGTTTCGCGAGTCAATTGGTTCAGTTCGGGGCTTCAGAGCGCGTTTCGCGAGTCAATTGGTTCAGTTCGGGGCTTCAGAGCGCGTTTCGCGAGTCAATTGGTTCAGTTCGGGGCTTCAGAGCGCGTTTCGCGAGTCAATTGGTTCAGTTTGGGGCTTCAGAGCGCGTTTCGCGAGTCAATTGGTTCAGTTCGGGGCTTCAGAGCGTGTTTCGCGAGTCAATTGGTTCAGTTCGGGGCTTCAGAGCGTGTTTCGCGAGTCAATCGGTTTAGTTCGGGGCTTCAGAGCGCGTTTCGCGCGAGTCAATTGGTTCAGTTCGGGGCTTCAGAGCGCGTTTCGCGAGTCAATTGGTTCAGTTCGGGGTCTCAGAGCGCGTTTCGCGAGTCAATCGGTTTAGTTCGGGGCTTCAGAGCGCGTTTCGCGAGTCAATTGGTTCAGTTCGGGGCTTCAAAGCGCATTCAGACTCACTCACTCACTCTCACACACACACACACACACACGCACACACACTCACTCTCTCTCACACCCGCACGCACACACTAACACACACACACACACACCAACGGACAGAGACACATTCACTCACACACACACACACACACTAACTCACAACACACGCACGCACACATTAACTCACACCACACACACACACACACACACACACACACACACACACACACACACTCTTTATAAAGCTGCTGAAGTCGTCTCACCTTCTTGTACGAGTCTGAGAGAGCTGGCCTGAGGTTTCTTCTCCATCACTGAAGGACTCGGCGTCTCAGTCGTGTTCACCAGCTGAAGGAGAGCACAGTCAGAACTCGGCCTGCACCATTAATCTCGTCAGTGATCAGGCTAAAGGCCCACCTTAAGAATAAATGAGCTTTTCACTGCGCCTATAATGTATAATTGCAGAAATTAATTAATCAATTTTCGGGCCTTAGTATTAAACTATGCATATACACATGATGCATTTTGTTTATAATTGTTTAAGCAATGTAATTAATTATATATTGTTTAAACATTATGCACTTTTTTCAAAAATAATCTTTATGGCAGCAGTTTGCATTAAATGTAAATAGCGATGGATTCTATTTACACTGTTAAAATAACAGCTATTTATTCTACTTATAGCAAATAGTGGCAATTATCTGCACCTCTGCATTGGAGTACATTATAAAACAGTACGCAGTAATAACTTATTTTAATTTTAATTCAAATTATTAAATGGATGCCACCTCATGGGACAATAAATCCCTCCTTACACTTACCCGAAATTTTTTTTGCTTTTCTGATGTGATTTGGAATTTGAAAAGGGAGATAAAAGGCGGATTCGAACCCGGGTCGATCGCGTCAAAATGAATACGACACACCATCTGCGCCACCGGATGTGTGACCAGACCAATCACACGTTAGTGGGCGGAGTTAGTGTAAATAGACACTCCGTATTTGTATTGCTTTGTAGAAGCGTGCATTAGTGATATTTTTGCTCGATGCGCCCCTTGTGGCCTCAGGAGAGAAGACAAACGCTTTCACTGAAATCAAGCCTTTTAAATTCAATATCGATCATATTTTAGTACAAAATTCGAAAGTAGTTTTTCAGCCCTACTTACCAGTCTGGTGTTGGCGAACTCTCGGTCGATGTGATCGGCGATGCTCTGCAGTCTGAGCAGCTGAGCGTCCATCTCTGACAGCCGCGCTGAGATCTGAGTCCTCAGGGACCGGTCCGGAGCGCACGGAGGAGACGCTCGAACGCCCCAGGACGCGCAGAGTCACGGGGTCAGGAGACACGCACACTACTGAGGGACCTGCAGGAGGACCGGAACCGTTAGTATAGAGCAGGGGTGTAACGGTACACTAACACGGTTTGCTCCGTTCCTCCCTAATATACACAGCCGCTCAACGTTTGGGATCAGTAATGTTTTTAAAAGCATCTCTTATGCTACAAAAAATTTAATATTGCTAAATGTTATTACAACATAATGATTTCTATTTTAATATACTTTAAAACATCATTTATTACTGCAGTCTTCAGTGTCACATGATATTCAGAAATCATTATAATATGCTGATTTATTATTAGAGTTATCTATGTTGGGAACAGTTGCATTTTTGGAACCTGTGATCATTTTTTCAGGATTTTTTGATAAATACAAATTTAAAAAGAACAGAATTTATTCAAAATATAAATCTTTGCTATCACTTCTTATCAATATGTTGAATATAAGTTTTAATTTCTTAAAAAAAAAAAACACAAACCTCAAACTTTTGAATGGTAGTATATATTGTTAAAAATCTTTAAATTTAAATTATCAAAGAATCCTGAAAAAATTATCACAGGTTCAAAAAAAAAAAACATGAAGCAGCACAACAGTTTCAACACTCGTAATAAATCAGCATATTATTATGATTTCTGAAGATAACGTGACGCTGAAGACTTCGTAACGATGCTGAAAATACGCAGAACTAAATTAGATTTTAATGTATATTAAAACATTTAAAACAAAATATTTTACATTGTAATAATAATAATAATTCACAATTGTAAAAAAATTATGACAAATATGATGCAGTGCAACAACTCCATAAATGCAGTTATGTCCTAAAATTCAAGATGTGGGTGCAAAGTTATTCAGTAAACAAAAGTTGATATGGTGTTATATTTTAAACACAATATGTGTTTTTGCTCAATTTTGTAAAGAATATATTACCTAAAAAGCCAGAGCAGAATTGTTGTTTAGTTTCTGAATGAATCGTGTGAATCAATTACTGAAATATGAAGTTATATTTTAGGTCAAATGTCAAAATCATTCGGCAGTCTCTGCACTGAAAGATGGTTTTATTAGTGCTTCTCCTGTAAAATAGCAGTGTACCTGGATCGTCAGTGGAGTGAGGGGCGGAGCTTAGGGCAGGTTTGTGGGCGGGGCTTACGACAGACGCTGCTAGTAGGTGGAGCTGAGCAGATGAGGGCGGAGACAAAGAGTCGTCTGTCAGATCGATCACGTTAATGAACCGTCGTCCCTCTGGATTCTACAATAGCACAGAGACGATACAAACTCTCAAACGCTTCAAGCATTATTAGATTAGAATATGATTTTATTGCAGCGTTGCCCTACGAGATCTGCGTCAGACTCCGCAGGGCTTCTGTTCTCCGGATCTGATGATTTCTCTTTAGAGTAGCGAAGATTCAAGAAGACGTCAGGAGGAACTACAGGAGGAACATTTATCAGCCCTCCTCCAGCTGCAGAAAACACAAACCATGAGATACATAAAGATGAGATACATAAAGACATACACAAACAGTGAGATACACAAAGACATACACAAACAGTGAGATACACAAAGACATACACAAACTATGAGATACATAAAGACATACACAAACAGTGAGATACATAAAGACATACACAAACATGAGATACATAAAGATGAGATACATAAAGACATACACAAACTGAGATACACAAAGACATACACAAACTATGAGATACATAAAGATAGATACATAAAGACATACACAAACAATGAGATACATAATAATGCAAATTACACAAAAGTGAGAGAGTGTGAGTGCAAGTGTGTGTGCGTGTGAATGTGTGCATGTGTGTGTGAGAGAGTGTGAGTGTGTGTGTGTGTGTGTGTGAGAGAGAGAGTGTGAGTGTTTGTGTGTGTGTGAGAGAGTGTGAGTGTGTGTGTGTGTGTGAGAGAGTGTGAGTGCAAGTGTGTGTGTGCGTGTACATGCGTGTATGTGATTGTTATTTGTTTAATTTTTTCAGGGAAATTAGGCTAAATGATCATTATTAATTTTCTGTCGCCAATTTTTATCTTAATTTCTTTCATCTAATTTGCGTATGATGCTTCCAGAAAAAAACAGTTTCTAAAGCAACAAAAATGTGAACCCTTTTGCAATGTTTAAAAAAGCTATATTAAAAGCTATATTATTTTCTAGCCTAAAGAAAAATGAGATTTTAACTTTGATGCATCTCAAGAACTCACGAGCAGACGGCATGCTGGGAGATGAAGGCAGCTGGACAGAAACGTCTTTATCGGTGACGGAGCGAGCCGGTTCTGGAGTAAACAAAGGCAGAAGTTACATCAGAGAAGTTAAAGTGTGTGACCGCAGCGATCTGACCACAGACCTGCTTCAGTGTTTGTACAGGCGTCCTGGATCTCAGGAGGTGTCTTCTGCGTGGAGGCGAACGCATGCAGCTCAGCCGAGGTGATGTAAGCCTTCTCCAACAACCGCCGTCCCGACAGCTCCGAGTCAAAGCAGCCTGAGCACAAAGACATGGACATTACACCTGCATCTGAAGAAGATAAGCAAGACGGGCAGAGTTTGGGAAGCAGTGCTGGTCTTGTTTACTGAAACTGAAATAATGCTTAACATTAGGGATGCACGGTATTATCGGACTGATATCGGTATCGGCCGTTTAAATGTAAATATCGGCCCGATATGAAATATTGTGCCGATAATGATAACTCACATGTGCTCAGGGTGTGCTAGTGATTAGATCAGCAGTGTGGCTCGTTCATGAAGCACAGTTTGGTCTGAATGATGATTATTGAGTGTTATGATCGCTGTGTTTAATCTGAATGAGTTCGGTGTGTGATAGAGTAAACAGTAATAACCTCCCCCGGGTCCTAACGACCGCTCGGTAACGAGTTTTAATCTGTAGGGGGCGCTGATTGACTACTTCTAATAAAATGAAAGCAAATAATATTTAGACTGTTTCTGATTATATAAAGCAGTAATTGATGAAATCATGTTTTGATTTAAAGGTCAGAAGTTATAGTTTACATAAAAAAATAAAAATCATAAACATGAAACTTAAATTAAATATATATATATATATATATATACTGATTTAATCATTAATGTGCAATGTTATAATTTTTTTAACAAATTATGAGCTCGAATTTTTTTTCAGAATTTTTACAACTTTTGATTAAGATCATCAAAAAATGTTAAATATTAAAATAAAATGTTAAGGTTACCGCTGCATCTTTATGGGGGGGGGGGGTTATGCACACACACAACATATATGCATACACAATATATATATATATATATATATTAATAATAGTTTATTAATTGTTATTTTCAAATCTTCAATGTACTGTCATTATAAAATAATTGTATTATGGTTTATTTAATTCTAACAAATAAGTTTGAAATAAACAAATAAATTCTTGTTAAAAACTAACCAAAATTAAAAAATAATTTGCTTATAATTTCTGCACAAGAGAAACTTGGTGTTGTTTCCAAACAAAAGGAAATATATCGGTATCGAATAAAATTTATTGAAAAAATATCGGCATATCGGCAAAAAACTATATTGTGCATTCCTACTTGATACATTCCTACTTGATACACTTATGACTGGTTTTGTGCTCCAAGGTCACTTATGTAAATTTGGCGACTAACTGAAATTAAAAACAAGTAAAAAAAATTTAAACTAAATATAAAAGCAATGTAAAAATTAAAAGCTGGTTCATAATATTAAGAAACACTATAAAGGAATATAAATAGCTGTCAGACACATATTTCCTCACCTGAAGGAAAGGTGTAAGCCTCGTTCTGATCGGTCACGTCTTCTGCAGGCTGAACAGAATAAAAGATGACTGACTTGATTATACTGTACATGGCTTAAAGGAATAGTTCATCAACAACACATAAATACAGTTTTGGGATCCAGAGACGTCTGTGGCTCCTCCGGAGGAATGATGGAGTCCTCTGGTCTGAAACTGACTGCAATCTTCTCCGCTCTCCTCTTCCGTCTGAACGAGACAAAGCCAGAATATTTGTTTAAAAAAATTATATGTGTCCCTGGAGCACAGAAGCAGTCATAAGCAGCACGGGTATATCTGTAGCAATAACCAACAATACATTGTATGGCTCAAAATTATACATTTTTATTTCATGCCACAAATCATCATGATATTAACCCTATTAACAGCAAAATTGCAACAAAATGTCATACTTAATCAAATAGCCTGTAGTTCCTAATATAGTGTATTATCTCATTTGTATAACCATTTCTTACTATGTGTAACGTTAAGTAAGTTGTTGGTGTTTTAAAACATGTGTTTGGCTCAGTGTTGATGTCTGTATAGGTTGTTTATTCAGTTTGAGTTATTTTAGTACTTCATAGAAATTAAATAATATATATATATATTGAATTTATTTGTATATGTGTGTGGCTGTACGTACACATGTAGTTGTTTTTTGGTGTTGGCTTAGTGTTATGTTAGAAGCATCATTATACTCATACCTTTTAAAGTTTTAATATTTTGAAATGCTTTTAGCTTTATTTTATTTTTTTCTTTAAATGTTTACTATTGACATGTTGTTGCATGCATTTGTCAATTGTATTTATTTTCTTAAATGTGTATATATAGTATTTATAGAGTTTTAACTTATAGTTTTAGTTACTTTTTCTTATTTGTAAGTCGCTTTGGATAAAAGCGTCCCCTAAATGACTGAAGTGTTCCCTACCACTAGATGGCAGACATGCAGTACTTCCAAAATTACATTAAGTACATTAATTTACGTTAAAATTAAATTAACTAATTAAGTAAATGAATTGATGTACCGTGAGGATCCGCCGATTCTGACTCTGAAGGGGAATATTTGCCGTTTGCAAATGACGATCGGTCGTCTAATAATCGCGTACATCTTTACAGCGCAATGGTACCTGAATGTTTATTATTTATAATATATTTGATTGAATATTACTTATGAACTGATCAAAAAGTAGGCTACTGTTCACATGTGTTTTACTACTATATAGTATAGTAATAATCTCCAGTTTTATTGATGCTTTCTTTTCTGATCATTTGGAATTATGATTAAAAAACATGCAAATAAGTTCAAACTCAATATCTACTATTTCCTGATTAATATGACATTGAAGATGGCGTCGTAATATGCAAATTAGATGAGTGTATTTACACCCCACAGTGGAGATTTCTTTAATACTCAGCTTCCCCTATAATGTCAGATTAATGGTCAAATATGTAATATTGTGTTAACATTGTATTGACTAAAAATGCGTTCCAACACGAGTTGGTTCAGAATCAGGTCGTCTGACTCGTATATTCCCGTAGCGTCACGGTGCATTTGAAGCCTAGCGTCTATTGACTTCAATGGGGCTGCTTCGAAACTAGACGTCATTGGATAAATGCTGCGATTATGCCCCGCCCACGGATGCTCAGCATGAATTGAGGCGTGGCCTGGACTCCATGCTTCTGCGTGATGATTGGAGGGTCTGTCAAAAGATTTTGATTGACAGCGATTTTGTGCTATAAAAAAAAGTCGCTGACGCTATTCGAGCGCCGTCCCATCGTGGATGTGTAGTCGAAAGACAAACCTATTCTTGGTATTTTCTTGGTTAATTTTCATCATAAATTTCACACAATTATACACCACATTCCTTGTTTCAGTTTAACCTAATTCCCACATTGTCCAGTTTAATATATTTTTTAGATCATTCATTCATTCATACAGTAGACTAGAGGAACATAGGGCAGAATTTACATATAAATAAATGGATAATTTTTATGATGTTGACCGAAAATGAGCTCCTCCTCTTTGAAAGTCCAGCAACCGCCACTGCACCATAAACTTTCGGTCATGCCCAACATGTTTCTAATTTACAGTAGATCTCTATCTTTAAGTTCTTTTAAGACACAAGCTTTTGAAATCTTGATGTTAAAATCCAGCATGTTTACAGAAATCCCTGGTGCCTAAAGGGTCAAGATCATGTTCCATTAGGATGTTTCATACCGTAAAAATATCACAACTTAGTAATATGCATTGCTAAGAACTTCATTTGAAAGGTGATTTTCTCAATATTTAGATTTCATACACCATGCATCAATGGAAAGCTTATGAATTAATCTTTCAGATTTGAGAGACTGGTTTAGTGCTCCAGGGTCAGATTTGTGAAAAGGTCTGCATGCGGTCAGACGTGTGGTGCACCTCTTGATGGACGGGCAGCTCGTGCTCGTGTTCTCCGGGACCGGGTCGGTCTTTAAGAGCTGTAGTCTGGTCTCGGTGCTCGTCTGCCTCGCGGGGGTCCATCTCAACAGCTCCTGCAGCGGGATGAGCCGAGGTGTTGGTACCGGAGCCCTGCTGAAGCGCTGGACCTGCACAAACACACGTGCATCACGGCTCTTCTGCTGAGAATCACTCCCCAGGTGCACAAAAGAGTGCCACACTTATAGATATGAATATTACAGTGAAGTGTAACGATGCCTGTTGTGCTATTCAATTAGCTGCTTGTTGTCTTATTGTTGAGTCAAAAGGAAGATTTGATGTGTTTTTAGATTAAAATTAATCATTTAATATTTAATCACTATTAGTGCTATTTCTATTTTTTATTCTTTAAGTGTTTTTGAAATACGAATATTTTTAACCTTAAATAAAGAATGCAAAGAGCAGTGAATCTAAAAAAAATAAAATAATAATAATATTTGCATTTTGAATATTATTATAAATATTTTAAATAAAAAACATTATAAAATATTTAATTATTATATAAACTATGAATAAATTAATTATTAATACCGTGATAAGTAAATGTGATTACTAGTAAATAAATAGTAAATATTATTTAGAAATATGATTCTAAATTCTAAAATATTATATTATCTAAAATTATTATTAAAGCATTAATTATAAGTAAATGCATGCTACTGCTCTGAGTAAATAGGATAAAATAAAAATTATATTTTATTGATTAAAAGAATAATAATACATGCATTATTATTATTTATAAAACTATTACAATATCAAATTATTATACAAAATTATAAATAAATGGATTATGCTGTGATTGCTGCTCTGAGTAAATAGTAAAACTAAAAATATATATTTTAAATAAAAATATAAAATTAATAATTAAAAAATTATATTTTTGCTTTTTATAAAATTTCCATAAAATATATATATATTTATAAAATCTATTATACAAAATTAAAAGTATTGTGATGAGTAAATTAATATTCATTACTGCTGAGAATTATTCTAATTATTTAGTATTTAAATGTATTATATTCAGCTATACTAAAACTATTATTCTACAAAGTTATGATTACTGCTGAGAGTAAATAGTCAAGTGTTTCCATCACAGTCTAGTTCGTTAATCTAATGGTAATCAGACGTGACTCACAGCGGCGGGTGGATCAGGCTCTCGGTGCAGCAGCTGAATTATGGGATAGCGGCCCAGACTGGGCGGTTTTGCCGTGGTGGATTGTGGGATGTGCGGCTGGGTCTCCGGGTGAAAGCGCAGCAGAGGAAGAGCAGGAGTCTGAGCTCCTGAACGCGTCTGAAGGAGAGATACTGCTCGCCGGACGCAGGAGGGGTCAGACTGGTTCCCATGAGATGCTGCTCGCCGGACACAGGAGGGGTCAGACTGGTTCCCAGTGAGGTCTGAGGCCCAGGCGTCCCTCACAGGAGCAAGAGTCTGAGCTCTTGGACTTGTCTGAGCTCCTGGACACGTCTGAACACTACAGCGGTGCGCCTGAAGGAGAGATGCTGCTCGCCGGACGCAGGAGGGGTCAGACTGGTTCCCAGTGATGTCCGGAGCCCAGGCGTCCCTCACAGGAGCAGGTCTGAGCTCCTGGACACGTCTGAAGGAGAGATACTGCTCGCCGGACGCAGGAGGGGTCAGACTGGTTCCCAGTGATGTCCGGAGCCCAGGCGTCCCTCACAGGAGCAGGAGCACGCAGCTGCAGGAGTCTGAGTCTCTGTATTACTGGAGCTTCAGAGACACCGCTGGAGGACGCCTGATTATGAGCGGTGATCAGAAGCCCCCCCCGGGACGCCTGAGATCCACCGTCTGACCCGATGCTGCACTGCTGCACTTCCTGTGACAGATTCAAGTCAAAGATCACTCGTTACATACGGATGATGCTTACATTTAAATAAAGCTGAAATAAAGCTTAGTTTAAATAAAGCTGAAATTAAGTCAAATATAAATGTATGAAAAACGTAAACTAAAACTTAATAAAAAAAATAATAATTAGAAATATAAAAGAAAAACTGAAAAAATTACTTACACTAAAATTCAAACTATACAAATAAAAGCTAAAAACATGTATTAAGTAAAACTAAATGAAATATGAAAATATAAAAATAAACATAAAAAAAAAATAATAATTACCAAGTAATTAATAAGAGCAATATTATTTATATAATTCCAAATATTACCTGAGGTGTGCGGGTTGGGTTTCTCTGTTCCAGATCCGATCCCGGATGTAAATCCCTTTCCGGTCCGGTGTCTCGTGTTGGGAGGCGGGTCTCACCAGATGCATTCTGGGTAATACAGGCTGGTTCTCTGGCTTGAGACAGCGGCAGGTTTGAGAAAGACGCTCCAACGATCTGCATGAGACTCATGAAGTTGATCTGCTGCAGCTGAAACAGAAGGAACACCAGGAACGGTACATGTGTGGACACCAAACATATTCATATCAGTGTTTCCTATGAATTACTTGGACTCCGGCGGCCCAAAACGATTGAATCTGTCCCGCCACAGTTTCATAACGAGCCGAAAATACATTTACACATTTAAATGTAACAAACCGTGCTGCTTTCTTTAAAGCATATATTCACTTAATAGCATGACGAGTAAATATTGACACGGACTGTAGATCTTCGATACAGACACTCTGTGCGAGTTATTGTTTACATGTTTAAGATACAATCAGGAATGCAAATTACCCTGAATATCCAAATGATGGCAAATGTGACATTTTTACAACAAATCAACAAAAAAATTAAGTGAACATTTTACATTTTAAAACCACTTCGGCTCTGGTCGGCCCGCGGACCCACCGGCGGGTCCAAAATTGCACCATCAAAGTTATAGTAAAACTTAATAATTTGCGGAACAGTGACGTACACATTTATGGTATCATTTGAAAGCTTAGAACCTCAGCTTTCTTGTCCATCCCATCACTTTTGCATTTATGTTACTTAAAGTCTGAATCTGCCCCCCCCCACACACATAAACAAGCTCCCCAGCCTTGTGAAGATCACCTCATAATATTCCTATTGGTATTGCTCAAACTTATCAAATATTGATGAGTCATACATCCAATGAAAGCTCTCATTCACCAAAATGTGATTATGTAGTTAATTTCTTTGATCTAACAGATAACAGGGAACAATTAAAGAATCACGATGATGGAAATAATTTCTGTAAATAAACAAACATTTCTGTCTCATACCTGCTCCGATTACTACTTCCGTGTGCTACTTCTGTGGCCACAAAATGAATATCAACTTTTAGATTAGGTTGTTATCTTTCAAATGAGATAGACTAAGACTGACGGAAAACTAAAAGTTGTGATTTTCTAGGCCGATATAATTAGGAACTATACTATCGTTCCGGCGTAATAATCAAGGAGCTTTGCTGCCGTAACGCAATGATATTACGCAACACCCAAAAGTAGTCCCCAGCTAGGTAACTAGTTATAATAGTTATTCCGTCAGTCTTAGCACACGATGTAACTACAGAAGAGTCAAGATTGAAATAGGAAAAATTTAGAAAATCTTTGGTCATTTTTTAGCGACATGCTAACGGTCTAATCAGATTCAATGATCTATGCTAAGCTACGCTAAAAGTGCTACCGCTAGATCGGCTGAATGGATTCAGAAACTGTAAAACTCAACACTTTAACTCTTGGGGAGTAGTAAAAGGAGCCTATAAACAAATTAAGTGGAGTGTTCGTTTAATAGAAAAGCCGTGACTGTGGTCTAAGTGGAAGAGAAGGGTACGCGGAAGAATGCTAAACGCCGCTATAGAACGCTTGAGAAGCTCTGCTGTGGACGACGCTAAACAGAGATGTGATGAAGAGGCTCAGACGCACCTGCACGAGTCTGAAGAGCTCGTCCTGGAGCAGCTGTCTGACGGGGTCTGTCTGTGTTTCAGCGCCGAGGCTCATGGGTAATGACGCTCCGTCTGTCCGCTGAACGCCGACTGAAACTGAGAGCTCGGGTCTGAGAGGAAAGCAGCACAGACGACTTCAGAAAAACACCATATCAAAATCTCACCATACCATAGAATTGAGATATGTGACTTCATCACATGGACTGTTTATATGGGCAGCAATACGCAAGCCATCCTTCATTTTTCTAACGTTCTGCAAATCTTTGAGCGCATTGACTGTGTGCGTCTACAACAGCAAGTTATAACCTTGTATATCTTTGAATATTCAGGGATTATTATGGTGAACGCGCGATTTGGAGCGGTCGAATAGGGATCTACACATATCTATGATCTTCTCGTCACTCCACGGAAGAGAGGGGTGGAGTCAACAGAGCTCATTAGCATTTAAAGCAACATGCATTAGAACAGCGTGCTGATTTGGACAGGGTAAAGAAGGTGTTTTTTACACTACCGTTGAGAAATTATAACCAAAGTTATAAGACTTTTCATTAAGACTCTAACGAATTACATCAACTTGTATAAAATGGGAATCCAATGACCTCTTTAAAACACTCAAGACATGACGAGATTATATTGTTTGAGTTCGTTTCACAGCCCAAAACACAACTTTAACGACCTTTTATGTTAGAATAAGAAGTTTGAATATATTTCAATAACTTCACATTTTGCCTGGAAGATCAATCGCCTCCTATAATCATGTGACCGCGGTAATATCGTGATATTGATGCCTAGCTAAAAGCAATTTAGAGATGATCGTCACCTGTCCAGCGGCGCACAGGACACGTGTTTTCCCTCCGATGATCTGAAACAAACACAACACACACAGACGAGCATCATCATGACCACCTGAGACTAAACCAAAAGATCTCAAAGCTGAGACACACTGCACAAGGTCAAAGAAAGGTCACATGCTCTTATTATGAAGGTCACATGCTCTTATTATGAAGAAGGTAACATGCTCTTATTATGAAGGTCACATCCTCTTATTATGAAGAAGGTCACATGCTCTTATTATGAAGAAGGTAACACATGCTCTTATTATGAAGAAGGTCACATGCTCTTATTATGGAGGTCACATGCTCTTATTATGAAGGTCACATGCTCTTATTATGAAGAAGGTCACATGCTCTTATTATGAAGGTCACATGCTCTTATTATGAAGAAGGTCACATGCTCTTATTATGAAGAAGGTCACATGCTCTTATTATGGAGGTCACATGCTCTTATTATGAAGGTCACATGCTCTTATTATGAAGAAGGTCACATGCTCTTATTATGAAGAAGTTCACATGCTCTTATTATGAAGAAGGTCACATGCGCTTATTATGAAGAAGGTAACTCTTATTATGAAGAAGGTCACATGCTCTTATTATGAAGGTCACATGCTCTTATTATGAAGAAGGTCACATGCGCTTATTATGAAGAAGGTAACTCTTATTATGAAGAAGGTCAAATGCTCTTATGAAGAAGGTCACATGCTCTTATTATGTAACTGAAGAGCGTGGAGCAGGTGTGAAGGGTTAAAGCTGAGATGCACAGACTCACTGTGATTGTACAGAGTGTTGATCTGTGTCCGGACGCTGTAGATCGGTCAGTGTTAATGCCTGCGGGAACATCAGGAGAGCTTGTTTACATCCGGATCGGACTCTAAAGCACTTTGAGCACCCAGAAAAGCAGGAATTATTATTATTATTATTATTATCTAATCTACTGCATAACTGTACATTATCCTGATTATGATATGGCTTTTGGCAACTAACTACCTAACTAAATAAATAAATACGTATATTAATAATTTTGCATATTTAAAATAACAAATTAGTACTGATAAATAATAAATAATTATTGTTGTTTTGTGCTGTCAAACAATTAATCGCATACAAAATAAAAGTTTTTGTTTTCATAATATATGTGTGTGTGATGTGTATATATATATATATACAGTATATATTTGGAAAATATTTACATTCACATAATATTATATTATATAAACATAACATTTTCTCAAATATTTATACATGCATGTGTTTGTATTTATATATATATACACATAATAAATATTCACAGCACACACACACACGATTAATCGTTTGACAGCAATACTATTATTATTAAATATGAATCATATTAATAAATATAATTTATAAATAACTATGATTAAATAACCACAACTATGAAAATGCATTATTAAATATTTATAAATAAATAAAATATTAATAATAAATTAATACATATTGATTTGAGTAATAATGTTATGATGTGAAAAGAAAGTGATCATGACAGACATCTTTATAATATTAATTATAAATAATTATAATAATAAAACAATTATATATTTTAATAAATCAATATGATGGATAAATAAGTATTGACAAATAATTATAGCTGATAAAGTAGTACTATTAATAATAATACTAATAAATACATGTATTAAATAACTATGTATTATTAAAATAAGTATAAATACATACATATAAAATAAATAAACACAAGCAGAAATATTAAGCATTAATTTAGATTCCGAGGTACTGATTTAAGTATAAATATTACATGTTAATTTAAGTAAAATATTCATGATGTGAAACTGAAAGTGATGAGAGACAAACAGTACATTAGACTGAACGAATGATTCAACTGATCCATGTAATCATGTCTTTTACCTGAAAACATTCCAAATTAACGAGCTATTAGTGATGAATGACATCATTAGTGATCTCTGAGCACACGGTCACCTGATCTCTGTGAGCTCTGCTGTGATTGGTCCACGAGGCCTCGGTGACATCAGCGGCGCTGCTCTCGTCTGTAAACAAAACTACAATCAGCATACGGCTTTAATTAACAAGAATAAGAACTAGTATAATCATAATTAGTATTCATTTGATCATGATTAGTGACCCTGGAGCACAAAACCAGTCTTAAAAAGGCACAATATGTAAGATTTGTTTATAAAAATATCCAAAAACCACCAGAACAGTGTTATATATTTTGATCTAATTAATCGGCCGCAAATGACGTCATACACCCTTGACTTCCGGGTTTTTTGTTGTTGTAGAAGATATGGAAACACAGAAGACGCTTTAATGTTTTATGCGTTTTATTAGACAGGTGACGAACGCAGCATTATTACAGAGCTTTAAAGCATATCTAGTATGATAAAACAGCACTGTATACCCATAGACCGTAAAAAAAATGGATGTGACGTCACCCGTCGGTTTCTGGAGAGGATTTTTGGAGCTCAAAGGGGGCGGAGCCAATTTTCCAGCACGTCACTCCCGGATAATCGAAAACCGGCAAAGAGGCGGGAGGTGGGTGGAGCTTGTTGCTGAAACCACGCCCACCTAGCGCGAGGCAGTGGCAATCCACCTGTCACTCAAGTAGCCACGCCTTTAATTATGCAGAACTAAGACTTAATATAATTTAAACGGATGAGTTATAACCGAGTTATAACACAGATGTCATGAAGGGCAAAATTAGCGATATAGACCAAAACCAAGTTTTGACACCAGGCTGTAAACATGCGTGTTTCTGCTGTAAAGTTGGGTATTTTAACATGGGGGGGGGTCTCTCTTTTGGAGCCCGCCTCTAGCGGCCAGTCGATGAACTACAGTTGTAGTCACGTCCGTGTAGGTTTTACGAAAGAAAGAGCGCTTGCAGCTTGTGTTTACCTCACATCCGCTCGACCGGAAGAAGCGGAAGCGGCATAATAAAAGCTTGTCAAAATCTTTGCGCTCGTTCAGCGGTCTCGTTTCTTTCTGCCTCACACTACGATTTTAATAATCTTTAATGCATTCGATTTCTGCCCGAGTCCCGTCGGATTGCATCGGCGGTGGGGATGAAGACCACAACTCCCATGATTCCACACTCAGTCATTAAACTACGCCTTTGTTTATATTGAATGTGCGCCCTCTAGTGGCGAAAATTACATACTGTGCCTTTAAGTGGCTGGGGTATATTTATAGCAATATCCAACAATACATTGTATGGGTCAAAATGATAAATTTTTCTATTATGCCAAAAGATCATGTAAATTTCATACCGTAAATATATCAAAACGTAATTTTTAATTATTAATATGCATTGCTAAGAACTTAATTTAAACAACTTTAAAGATGATTTTCTCAATATTTAGATTTTTTGGAACCAGATTTTCAAATATTGTCCAAACCATACATCAATGTAAAGATGATTTAACATATTTGAATGAAACATAGAGGCTGTAACCGGACCGTCTGTAGCTGCAGGTGTCTGTGGGCCGTCTGTGATCTGTTCATCAGAGCTCACTGTGTCCAGCTGATCGTCCGTCAGATCCTCGGCTTCATGCGCACTGAGAACAAACATCACACACCACTGCATCTCTATTTGTGTCTCTATCTATGTGCCTTCAGTTACTCGTTTGTGTTTTCTAATTGCTTTAGACATAGTTAAACACTTTGACTCGAGTGTCTGGGAATGCTTGAATATAAGAGTCACGTGTTTCTGTTACTACATCTCCCAGAATTCCATTCCCATTATTTATTGTTATTGTAACACACATAGTGTAGAAAATATTTGGTATTATTTTGGTAAAATTGGTATTTGTGTTAAAAAAAAAGAAGTTTATAACACTAATTACAAGATTCTTTTTTTTATTCATCACATACATAATTATACGAAATATAACCAGCAGTGAAACGTAAGATTTTCTTTTTTATTATTATTATTTTTTTAATAAAAAAAATGACAAAAGGCACATATACATTTTATAAAAAATTAAAAATAAAAACTGAAAATATAAAAAATAAAGGCTTTTTTAAATGTTAACAAAAACTAAGTAATTATAAAATAACACTGATGTTGTTATGAGACCACAAAGAAATTAAACATATAGACAAAAAAATTAATGACTTATTTTAGTATATAAGATCGGAATAATGTTTTATATAATAATTTTTTCAATATAATAAAAAAAAATAAGTTAATGAGTAAAAAACAATTTCACAAATAACATTTACAACAAGAAACATTTAATTAAATGTGAATTCTGAGGAAGAAAAATTTAATATTTTCTTGTAAACACTCCAATAATCGGTTTTATTTAACACTGAGCATGTATTAGTAAAGTGCATATGGAAAATATTTATTATTAACTGGTTGTGATTGCCAATGTCCTGAAAAAGGTTTTTGATTCACTCTTTTGTAGCTCAGGTGTGTTTTTATACATGTGTGCTTCTCTAGAGTGTCCGTTTGTGTGAAAGCGTCTTAAATGAACAGAAACGGTTGAGTTTTACCGTTTCTGAATCCATTCAGCCAACGCTGGCGGGAGCACTTTTAGCGTAGCTTAGCATAGATCATTGAATCGGATTAACCGCTAGCATCTCGCTCAAAAATGACCAAAGAGTCTCCATATTTATCCTATCTAAAGCTTGACTCTTCTGTAGTTACATCATGTACTAATAGTACTAATATATCATAACTAGTTACCTAGCTGGGGACTACTTTCAGGCGCGCATAATATCATTGCGGTGCGGCAGCAAAGCTACTTGATTATTACGCCAGAACGAGAGTATAGTTCCTAACCATATCGGTCTAGAAAATCACAACTTTTCATTTTCTGTCAGTCTTAGTACACGATGTAACTACAAAGAGTCTTTAAATAGGAAAAATATGGAAACTCATTTTTGAGCGAGATGCTAACGGTCTAATCCGATTCAATGATCTATGCTAAGCTACGCTAAAAGTGCTAACAACAGACGGCTGAATGGATTCAGAAACCTCTTTAACTCTTGAGGAGTCGTAAAATGAGCCTATTTTCTATAATAGTGTAATGTTTCTTTAAGGAGTGTTGTTCAGCAGATGTGTGCAGTGGACTCACTCGTGCAGCTCTGGGAGTGTGATGGGCGTCGTCTCTGCTGAGCCCCGCCTCCAGCCTGTGATTGGCTGAGCGACAGACTCCTCCCCCTGATGGAGCACAGGAGAGAAACGCTCTCACATCTCTGTGTGTCGTGATCGGGCGTTTCTGAACTAAAACACTGACTGTAAGTCTTCCCTGAGGTCCTGTAGTATCACCCGTCTCAGGTGATCTGATCATAAGGGGACCGCTGTGACTGGATTTCATGACTAAACACTTAGTGTGTTGATCAGGGTTGTTATTCTTAAACTAAAATATTAAAACAGTCATTTGTTAATTAATATATTGCTGGAATATAAACATCAAGGCAAGGCAAGTTTATATATAAAGCACATTTCATACACCGTGGTAAATAATTCAAAGTGCTTTACATAAAAGGAAGTGAAATAGACATTAAAAATAATAATATAACGAGGAATTAAAAAACAATCAACAATAAAAAAAAATGATCTAAAAATTGATTTTAAATTAATTTAGAATTAAGAATAGAAAATCGTGCAATCAGTGTAAGGACCTGGTTATAGTCAGTATTAAAATATATTAATATTAGTTATTATTTATTTAGCATTGGTATTTCTATCAAAATTGCTTGCATT
>QVTF01005488.1:0-42593 GCA_003573665.1 Oxygymnocypris stewartii
CGGTCAGGTTCTCTTGTGTCCTTCCACCCTGCTCTATAAACAACTTCTGGATTGGTCTTCCTCCTGGCACTACCAAGATAGATGCAGTTTATGAAAGAAAAACAGATAGCAGGATCATCTTCTTCATAGGTTAGTTTATTTTTACTCAATTGGGGTGCAATGTAAGGACAAATCAATTTAAAAAAAGCTAATTTATTTAAGTGAGTGCAAAACTTATTTTCACACAGGCTCACAGTACTGGATATTTAAAGACACCATGGCGGTTGCTGGTTACCCACGTCCGCTGTCAGACTGGGGGCTGATCTCTCAGGACGGAAATGAGGTGAAGAGAGTAGACGCGACCTTTATTTGGGCTCATAATGGAAAAACCTACATCTTCAGCGGTGGAGAGTTCTGGAGGTTCTCTGAAGGCCTGGAGTCTGGTAGGAGCCATCCAGACGCAGGTTATCCCAGAAACTCCTTCCTCTGGAAGGGCGCGCCCAGTAACCCCGATGACATCATCACCTGGGGAAACGGTAATGTAGAGAAAGTCTGTTTCTCAAGTGCATTTTCAGCGAGGCTGCTACATTATCAGCTTATTATAGCTAAGAAGCTTTGGCTTCAGTTGTTATGACTCATATGAGTCGGCTCAGAATAGAGCACTGCAGCAATGACATATTTTTGTAGCCCATTTAAAAGTTTACATCACCACAAAAACACAGTATAACTTTTCCATTGGCTTTTGGATTATTGCAGAAAATAAGCTCTGTGACCAACAAAATTGAAGGAATGTAGGATAAATGTAGGATATGAATGAACCATACAGTATCACAAATGTCACCACTTTTAAGCAATTCAAACTCTTCAAAAGATGTTTTCCCTGAAAGTTTAAGTTAGATTAGTAGACTATAATCAGTAGGCTATAAAAGTGGACTAGTGAGTAGATGAGTACACACCCACATGTATTTTATATATATATATATATATATATATATATAAAAGTTATATAATAAATTTGCCTTTCAGCTGAATCTCTTTTACTGGGATTCTGCTTTGTCTTTCATTGGTTATGCAATTATTCAACTAAATTGTTAAAACATAATTATAAATTGAATAGTTTACTTGTTATTTTACAACACAAGCATTATCACATTTAACACATTAAACAAGCAAATCATTAAAAGCTATTCTAAACAAATGAGTTTTTATCTGAACTTTAAAATGGTTAATTGAGTCCAGCGAATGTGCAAGCGTAAAGAATTCCATAACTTCGGCGCTGCACAACTAAAAGCGCTACCACCAAAGGAACGTATCTTGAACTTTGGAACAGACAAGAAGTCTGCAGAAGATTATCTCAAAGAGCGCAAAGGAGTATACTAATGGAGAAGATCTGAAATATAATGAGGAAAAATTATGAAGAGCCTTGTATGTAAGAAATAACATTTATAATGAACACGATAACGAACAGAAAGCCAATGCAGGAGATATACGGTCGTCAAAGTACGTGAGTTAGTTACTATCCTAGCTACTGAATTCTGGATTAACTGTAATCGATGATGAAATTGCTTTTCAGGAATGCTAACTAAAAGAGAACTACAATAATCAATCCGATATATAAACAATGAATGAATAAGTACTTCAGTTCTATGTTGAGAAAGTGAAGAACAAAATCTTCAGAGTAACATACAAGGTCCTGCTGTTCTGCCTCAGATTTGCAGGTATTTTGCACAGATATTTTCCTCCTACAGATGACTTGCAGGACCTTGTACGTTATGATATTAAATTAGTTTTTAATCGTTTAACCACCACAGCGTCTTGTCTCCGTTGGCAACGCACACGATTCGTGTCAAATGCAAGTGACGTCACAGGTTGCACAAAGTGCAAGCAGCGATTGCAAGTGACATTGTATTTTAGTTTATTTTTTCTTGTCTTCACCACCTGCTACTGTTGTAAAATGTTGAGAGATTCAAACAAAAATAATTAATAAATAGAAAAAAATAAAAAAAATAAAAAAAGACTGCAAGTAACATCACTAGCGAAAGCGGAATTGTCTGAGAGTGCAAGTCTGCAGCCAGACCCTTCTCCAATTTGGCGGCAACCCGCACAATCTGGCAACACTAGCCTCAGAAAGTAGCCTATCTATGGCAAGCCGTTTTAACATTTAATCTATTACCCGCCCTAGTATCTATTTTCATTATACTAGTAATTAATTTTAGATACTAGGTCTTATTCTTTAGCTACTAGTGTTTATTCTTTAGTTACTAGTACTTATTATTTAGCTATATTAGTGTTTATCTTTACTTACTAGTGCTTATTAGCTATTACTAGTGTTTATTCTTAGGTAACTTACTAGGGTCTTTTGTAAAGTTACTAGTACTTATTCCAATGGAGACTAGTATTTAATTATACTATTCTTGTTAAGACAAAATCGAACTAGTTCTTATTTTTAGTTACTAGTAACTTTTTAGACCAGCGATATCCTGAACTTAAAATATATTACTTTTTAAATGTGCATTTCTGCCTAGTATGCTAATCGTATGTTGAATATTAATGAACCAGCAACATATAGGAGAGAGATTAGACAAGAAACGGAAAGGAGATGGTGTACTTTTTTGAGGAAACCACATAGAAAATAAACTAATTTGTACACAAGCACATAGAAAACCTATTTTGTCAGTTTTGTAAAAACAGTAATTATGTAAACATAGTTGCATAATGTGTTTGTTGGTCATCGAGTGACCTCTAGTGGCAGGAGAGAGATAAGACACAAATGTTATTATGTATTTTCCTCTTTTTCCTCCAGTAAAAACAATACATATCATATCAGGGCTGTATGTTAATGTTTTTGCATATAGCACTGGTACTACAGACACTGCATGTTTTTACATTAATGTTCTATACAGGGCACACAAAATCCGAACCTTATGGTTTTCAGACAAAAAAATTTTTATTTGGAAATAAGGCCAACCATTATTAATAAAAAACAAAAAAAACAGGTTTGCTGTACTGGTAGGACTGCACGATTTGGTCAAAAACTTAGTTTTTATATACCAGTGGTGGATGAGATAAATCATTTGTGATGCAATATTCTCTAAAATATGAAAGTGTTTTAAAATATTTTTTCATCAGGCAGACAGACACACATTACATTTTTGTGTGTGTTCGCCTGTTCGGGAAGTTGCAGTGACAGATACAATGGCCAGATAAAGTTTGAATGGAGTAAAGCGTGTGTTTCTGCAAGTGTGTGTTTCCCTCTGGCCCTCTTCGTTTAGGAGTCACACATGCCTCCTTCGTGGTCAAAAGTGTCAGGAAAATCAATGTATTATCTTTTGATTATTATTTATGATTTTGAGGGTAATTTTATGATACTATGCAATATTTATAAAATATTTATGAGCTAGTTTCTCCATTAGAATTCATATATTTTTATTTACTATTGTTTTTATAAATGCAACATTTCACATTAAAATAGAGTGAAGGAATTTCAAATAAATTTTTTGAAGTGAGAATTGGGCCATCTGAAGGCATAAAAAAATTAAAACCTATGCAATGTTGCGTAACCTTCTTGTATTAGCACGCTATATAGATATATACAGAGGCTTTTGGATTCCTGTTGTTTTTTAGACATAATCTCTTCATTTTTTTATGTTTTGCATTTATATATATATAGACATTCTAAAATACTACTTTTTGTCAAGGTTTAGATATTTTTATTAGATAAGAATCAGATTTTGCATTATGATATTTGATCATTAAAAAATCTAACAAAATAAGGAATGGATAGTGATAATTAAAAACACTTTATACAAACATTTAGTAATTAATTATTATTTTATTCAATGTAATTCAATAAATGTTACTAAAACTTTAGAAGGGAACAGCAACTATGATGAAACACAAACCAACAATTGCAAAAACAATCAGTATCAAACAGTAGATGTAAAAAAAGAGGAATACAAATGTAATAATTATAAACAATTTTAACTGTATATATATACAAACAAAAATAATTTTATGCATTGTTGCACATGCAACAGATATCAGGGACATCCTGTTAGGCTGAAATAAGATCAAACACAATAATTATCAAACAGTAAATTGAAGAAAAAGAGGAATGAAAATAGAAATAGCCATAAATAAATAGATTTGTAACTATTTACATACAAACAGTAATTATTTTACACATGGCTGCAAATGAAACAGACAGTATTACAGTGTCTCTTGCACACAGGAAGTTTGCACTTTATGCAAAAACTGCTGGTTTTCACATCCTTTGGCCAGCACATTTGGCACCTTTTTCTTTTCTGTGAGAGACTGGCCATGGAGGGATGAGCTGTGGAGGGAAGCACGGGCCATGAAGCACGGGCCATGGAGGGACCAGCCACAGAGGGACCAGCCGCAGAGGGACCAGCCATTGAGGCACGAGACGTGGAGGGACCAGCCATAGAGGCACGAGCCGTGGAGGGACCAACCGTAGAAGCACAAGCCAGGGAGGCACCAGCCGTTGAGGCATGAGCCATGGAGGGACCAGCCGCAGAGGGACCAGCCATTGAGGCACGAGACGTGGAGGGACCAGCCATAGAGGCACGAGCCTTGGATGCAGCAGCCGTTGAGGCACGAGCCACAGAGGGATCAGCTACAAAGGGACCAGCCATTGAGGCACGTGCCGCGGAGGGATCAGCTGTTGAGGCACCAGCCGTGGAGGCACCAGCCACAGAGGTACGAGCATCGAGGGACCAGCCACGGAGGAACCACCCGTAGAAGTACGAGTCATTGAGGGACCAGCCATGGAGGGACCACCTGTGGAGGCACCAACCGATGGGATACAAGCCGCAGGGGGACCAGCCACAGGGGGACCAGCCATTGAGGCACGAACCGTGGAGGCACCAGCCGTTGAGATACAAGCCGCAGAGGGACCAGCCACAGAGGTACGAGTCATTGAGGGACCAGCCATGGAGGGACCACCTGTGGAGGCACCAACCGATGGGATACAAGCCGCAGGGGGATCAGCCACAGGGGACCAGCCATTGAGGCACGAGCCGTGGAGGGACCATCTCTGCAGTCACCAACCCTAAAATTTGCTCTGTTGTAGTCTTACCAGCTCATTTCTGTGTGTGTGTGTGTATGTGCATGTGTGCGAGAGAGAGAGCCTCTTTTGTATATTTTTTTCTTTTAATTTCTTGATTTTATTTAACATATTTTCAAATTTGCTCTGTTGCAGTCTTTTACCAGTTCATAAACTTTTTTGTTCAAAAATGACCGAAAAGGCCAGAAGGGTTAGAAAGTGTAGATTATAATCTGGCCAAAGAAGAACTTTTGTTTTTAATTAAATGTTCATTTAAAAGCAGCCTATTATCATTGTATTAGCCTGGTACCGTTACCCACTTACGGCTCTGGCAACGTTTTGTTCTGTCCTCTATGCGGTACCAATCAGACCAGGAGCTAAGCAAGTGGATTGCGAGACCATGAGATTCTTGGACCATCCATGCTTCTGAACCATCCAGCCAGATTATAGTCTACACTTTCTTAACCTTCTGGCCAGAAGCAAATCACTGCACTACAAATCACCTTACACTATTCCCCAGCCAGCTGCTTGAATGTTTATCTTTTTGCACATGTACAGTATTTGCAAGGCATTTGCACAGTTGTACAGTTTTGTTCCGTCCTCTATGCGGTACCAAATCAGCTACATGTGTGGACATACAGTGGAACAAATGTCGTGCCTCACAGGACCACGGTGCTACATGAATACAGACATACAACAATGAACTAAATACAACATACAACAATGAAGTACAGTACAACATGCAACATACAACAATTGTTGTACAACATACAACAATGAATGTCGTGCCTCACTGGAATGATAAATGCTAATCGACATAGCCTTTATCACCGTATAGAATAATATAAATTGGCATGATTTCTGCCTCACTCTGTTTAATGAAACCATGTCAGATCACAAAAGGAACTTATTTCAAATGCTCGACTGATGTTATGATGTGAATTTGGAGTAAAAACCTCAATATCAATATACTTTTGTTGGAGAACAGGTTTGTAAACTTTTATTGTGTTTTATGGCAACCAATTAGCAAGGTAGGCTAACATACAAAGCCAGTTAGCCCAACTTAACAATCAAAATTAATTCAGCATATTAATGTATTGTATTAACATGTGGACTCTGATTGGACGGTTGAGAGGCACTCGTGTTTATGTAATGATTTGTTTGAATTAAGATATCTCCAAATATATTCTTACTAGTTATTTATTAGGTTGAAGATATCTCCAAATGAACAGGTAGTGGTAGTTATTTTGTTTTTGATATCATCTTTTAATTTCTGACTAGTAATTATTGCAACAGTGACTAGTATCTATTTAAATACGACTAGTAAGCATTATTAGATACTAGTACTTATTTTTTAGATACTGGTACTTTTTATGATACTAGTTACTATTTAATAGATCTAGTATTATTCATTAGTTAACTATTTATTCACTAGTACTTATTTATAGCACACTATTATCTTTTGTAATTACTACTAGTTACAATTCTTATCTCACTAGTCAGATCTGCTTTTTTACTCGTCTTATGTTATGACTAGTCCAAATGGCTACAGTAGAGTTCAATTAAAAAAATACTAGTCAAAATAAAAATATTACTAGTAGCATTTCGAATAAGTACTAGTATCTAATTACTTTAGATAATGATATATGCAATGATATTATCAGTACCGTTTCTATGCATAGGCGAGCTAGGCGGTGGCCTAGGGCGCCACCAGCTTAAGGGGCGCCAATGAGTGCATGTACTGGTACTACATTATAGCAGGGTTGTGATAAAGAGTTACACGGTCACACAATATGACTGCCGCCCACTGGATCCCCAACATCATTGGGCTAGAGTACTGTCAATCTGATGATGCTTGTATGCCATTGGATCAGAGCACTGTCAATCTGACGATGCCTGAATGTCATTGGATCAGAGCACTGTCAATCTAACGATGCCTGTATGCCATTGGATCAGAGCGCTGTCAATCTGGCGATGCCTGTATGCCATTGGATCAGAGCACTGTCAATCTGACGATGCCTGTATGCCATTGGATCAGAGCGCTGTCAATCTGACGATGCCTTTATGCCATTGGATCAGAGCACTGTCAATCTGACGATGCCTGAATGTCATTGGATCAGAGCACTGTCAATCTAACGATGCCTGTATGCCATTGGATCAGAGCGCTGTCAATCTGGCGATGCCTGTATGCCATTGGATCAGAGCACTGTCAATCTGACGATGCCTGTATGCCATTGGATCAGAGCGCTGTCAATCTGACGATGCCTTTATGCCATTGGATCAGAGCACTGTCAATCTGACGATGCCTTTATGCCATTGGATCAGAGCGCTGTCAATCTGACGATGCCTGTATGCCATTGGATCAGAGCGCTGTCAATCTGACGATGCCTTTATGCCATTGGATCAGAGCGCTGTCAATCTGACGATGCCTTTATGCCATTGGATCAGAGCGCTGTCAATGCTGCCTGATTGTTGCATATGCTTGCATTTGGAGCGCTCATCGACGCCATTAGATCAATGGGTTCTGTCAGTACTTTGGAATGTGCAAAAATAAAGTCATGTGCACATAAATAAAGTGCACAAAATCAGTATTTTGTTCAGGCAGTATTTGTGTAAATCATGTTGCGAGATTTGTCCAAAAGGTGTGCGTTTTGCGCCAATGCATTGTTAAAGAATCAGCGTGTCATGTAATATTCCCATATAAACTTTAACAGCCAATTAAAAATATTGGTATAGTAAAATTGGCTAATAATACATCCTTTATTAAACCGCTTTGTCAAGTTTAATGCATCCTTAACGGAGGCGTCAAAATGCTGAATCAATTCATTCACTTCTAACTAGGGGTGTGCGATATGACGATTTTAAGATCGTGGATGATAAAAATGTCTCCACCATCTGCTTTTGAAGAAATATCGTAGTATCTTTATCTTTGTTCTTATTTTTTTAATAACAAACATAAAATAATGAAAACGATTTTTATCTTCGCCCACTTTGGCATAAATATCCACCATTCATTTTATATTTGTTACCTTGAAAGGCCTTGTCTTTATAATATGGAAATTATTTTGGCTGCACTGATAAGACAAAATAGTAAAACCAACATGACAAAGGATCGTGATAAAATCGTGAAAATCGTGATATTTCAAAAAAAAAAAAAACTTGATATGGGGAGCAATAGGGATTTTGCCTAGGGCGTCAAATTGGCTAGAAACGGCCCTGGATATAATATATCATTTCATTGTAATGTACATTCCCTGAACTACATTTCTGCGGATATATTAATATGTTTAAATGAAAACGAAAAGAGGCAGTAGCCGAGTTGTTGTTTGATATCATATTTCATCCTATTATAAATACAGTGAGAAAGATTGCAGTAGCCGAGGCAAGCTGACTAATATTATCAAGTAAGCTGCTCTTTGTAGAATTACTGGACTTGCGTTGTCCCGACCGGGAGACTGGAGCTCACACTCCCGAGTCTAATGGCGAGTCACTCCCTAATATAACAGTCCCTAATATAATATAATATAACTCGCAAAGTCAGAACTACATACGTCACCAGACTATTTGCCCATTCGTCTCGGTACTTTAGTCCGTGATGGAAATGCAGGCATCAACGGGTCTGGGGTAAAAAAAAGTTCCTGGACAAATTGTTCCAGGTAATTTCTGTGGAAATCGGCTTTTGATTGGCTATGTATAAGGCACCAAAAAAGTAAATGTAAACATTCAATAGCATTAATGTAGCTTTAAAATATTTAATGCAGAATGACTCGTTGAAGGTATGCAGTATGTTGCACACAAATATTGGGTGAAATATAATAATAATAATAATAATAAGAAGAAACTTTATTTTCTATAGCGCCTTTAAATGAAGATCTCAAAGCGCTTTATAACAACAAATAAAACCATACACAATAACAATCAAAACACTACAAATAAAACAATATAAAAGTAATACAAATGTTTAATTAAAAGCTACCCTAAAAAATTGAGTTTTAAGGCGAGATTTAAAAGTGCTAAGAGTTTTAGCTTGCCTTATCTCAATCGGTAAAGTAAATATATTTGGATCTAACTGTTTCAATCATACATTTCTCCACCTTTTGTATGCAATCTTAGATGCTTTTTATTCACAGTTTATTTCTTAACCTTTCAGGAGATGCCTATTTCTTCAAGGACAACTCATATTGGATTCTGAAGAGCGGAGAACTGGACCAAGACAACGTCAGTCACAAATCAACCTCAGTCGATTGGATGATGTGTCCAGAACCGACTCCAACCACCCTTCCTGCCAATCCACGTCAGAGAGGAGAATGTTACTGTAGCCAGAACGGTGCCTTACAGATGAGTGCTTCATCCTGGTTACTGTTCATCATATTACTGTTTTATCCTGGCGTCCTTATATAGGGCCACTTGCAATAATAAAACAATAATCTGCATTATTTTTTTACAGACTGTCTCAAAGCACTTAAAGTGATATTTGTGTTTCATTTCGTGTAATTTCGTTTCGATCTATGCAAGTGTAATATATAAATATATAAAATATATTATTTTAAAATATTTTTTTAGGATAAAGTTCGAGGTTGAAATGAAATTAATTTAATTACATGAATGAATTATTATTGTTTTAGCTGTCCGGCTATTGCATTGTTCAAAATATTGAATTGTAATCCATTTTGTCTATATTTCATCTGTGTCTATAGGAAAGATTTATCTAAATTACAATGGTTTATCTAAATGAATGTATTTATGCCATGAAGGAGGCATGGGATATTCTGGTCAGTATGATGTCTTGCTGCGATGACAATTAGGATCCACATGGGGGCATTAATACAGCAGTGCAGGGCAATTTTCTTTTTGGTCACGACCAATGTGGTCATCTGTTATCTGAAAGCGCAGCTTATCTCAACATTTTTAGCAAACATCATACAATGTTCCATGCATGTGAGCCCTGTCCAGATTTAATCACTGCTAATGACCCAAATGTTCCAAATGTTTGTACATTATAAAAGGATTTCATCAACATTTTTCATTCCAGACTTAGAAGACTTCAGGAGTCAGTGTTGTTTTTCACTCAAATACTGAATTCAGTTAACAATAATTGTATGTTTTTCTTATGTATGCTTTTGGTTTTAGTTTTAGTTAACAATAATAAGCCTGATCAGACTTTGTTCTAATATTTCGGTGTCACATGTGAGTGTTTGGCTTCTGTCACCACATCAATCAATGTCATTAGGACTGGAATGTTCAGACTTCACCTACACACACCTTGAATAGACCTATAGTTTCAGGAACATTTTGTCCTCGGGAAAGGCTAGGTACGGTGTCACCTTTAGGCAAAATTTGATTGGAAAGATCACATTCTGCATCAATCATTTGTTTGTGCGCAAAAACAAACCGGATTGAAAACAATCTAGGACGCAGAGAGAAGAAAGAACTGAGATGAGGAGATAAAAAAGTCCGTTCAGCATTCTAGACATTGTGCATCATAAGGTCAGCGATACCAGCTGACTGAGTGTGTGTGTGTGTGTGTGTGTGTGTGTGTGTGTGTGTGTGTGTGTGTGTGTGTACCGGTTATGTGTGCATCCTCAACAAAGTTAGATGTGTGTGTGAGGTCCTCTTGGTAAAAGAAGCTTGAAAATCATACATAATGAGTTTTTTGAGAACGTAAAACTGCAGAAAGTATTCTGTGAGGGGTAGGTTTAAATGTAGGACGATAGGACGATAAAAACCATTACGCCTAAGAGTCCCCACATAGATAGTAAACCAGTCATGAGTGTGTGTGAACCACCTAAACTAAGAAAATGAATGTCACATCACATCAATGAAAGTATTTGAGCATTTTACCAGCCCTGAATATATGTATGTAGTTTAAACAGTAAGATTACACTTCTGTAAGACGACTTCGGTTTCTTAGGATTTTTTGTATAAAGGAAGACTACTCAAAATCAGCTAAGTCAGAAATCAGAATGAAGACAGAACAGTTTTGATGCACTAGTTCCCCACCAACAGCCCTGAAACATACAGTAGGTTCTCTTGAAGGGGAAGTGCATTCAAATCGTATCCTTTATGTCATACCATGTTTTTGTTCTCCTAAACACAACTTTTTTGACCATACAATGAAAGTCAGTGGGGTAAAAACAACATTGACTACATTGTATGTAAAAAAAAGAACAAAATATTTTGTATTTCATGAAGAAAGAAAGTCATACATGTTGGAAAGACAGTGGGAAGTGATGACATCCCTTTAACAAACAAATAGTTACGTAAATATTATAGTTACTTGTGCAATTGTAAGCATTTTTTGTTATAGTTATTTCATATGGTAAAAGTGTTATTTTAGTGTTATTTTAGTAACACTGACATTACATTTTTGTTAATATTTTGAAATAGATTGTATTGTTATATTTTCTGTTTTTTAATGCTTTAGTAGACCTACTTTTGATGTGCACATCTGTCATTTTTACTAGATTTTGTATGTCTACATAGTTGAATTTAGTTTTAGTTTCTTTAGTTCTTCGGTTAAAAATTTAAATAAGAAATGTTACCTTGTAAAGTAATTTTATTTCAGTCTAAATGTCAAGTAACAAACAAGTTGTATATGTTTTAAATTAATTAATTCAAATATGTCATTATGATTAACATAATTGTCTATAAAATTATTGATGTCGGTGCCGTACGCCAGGAGGCCAGAGCCTGCTGCCATCTGCCATGTTTGGGGAGGAGCAGGGAACGGGGGACTCGCTGCCGGCTACCCTCGACCGGAGGAGCCATTGCTGTTCCGCCAGGAGGTGGAGGAGCGTCGGGCCGTCCACCAAAGATGTCCAGTACCATCGCATGGCACCGCGACAGAGAGCCTCTCAGCTGGTTGAGGACCAAGCGGCAAGTGTGTCTGGGAACCGGACTAAGATGTTTTTTTTTCTCTCTCCCCTCTCTCATCTGTCTCTCCTCATCCTTCAGTCTTCTTTTCTCTTGCCTCATCTGTCCTTACCCCCAGGTATGCAGTGGCCGCCCTGCGCCCCACTCGCAGTAGAGCGCAGTCTTTGGAGTACCACCTGGCCTGCGAGGGGTTTGTGATGAGTGAGGCGGGGCCGAGAGCCAAAGGGGAACAGAGTGGAGTTTATGATAATGAATGACACCTGCGCCACTCACTGGTCTCGAGTCCCATGGAGGAGTTCCGGAAGGATAAAAGGAGGAGCGATGACAGTGGAAGATAAGAGAGGACTAGGCCTGGATTTTATTTTGTGTTTTGTGTGTGGCAGTCATCCGCGAGGGGCTGCCGCTTTTATTTTGTGTTTGTTTATTTTATTATCGAAGTGTTTGAATGTTCGCCGGTTCCTTCCTCCTCCTTCCCGTATTTACGAACTGTGTTACAACCACCATTTGTGGACATTTTCTAATTTTTGTTGTTCTGCTTATAAAAAAATGCAGTGGGTTCTGTTCTAGTGGGGCTTTTAAGCTTAGAGAGTAACATTCTGCTGCCTGGCAAGTGCCACATGAGTACTTCACCCAAAAATGTACATTTACTGAAAATGTACTCAACCTTAGACCATCTAAGATGTAGCATGTTTTTTCACTGGATTGGAGATTTGGAAAAATGTAGCATGAGTATTTTTTTACATTTAGCAGACTGCAGTGAATGTGTGCTGTCAGATTGAGAGTCCAAACAGATGATAAAAACATCACAAAAATCCACAGTAATCCAGTGGATCAATCAACAACCTGGGCCTCATTTATAAAATGTTGCACGGAAACCATTCTAAAATTGATCTTATGATAATTTCTCAAATATGCATATGTGTGATTCATAAAATGAACGAACGTACAGAAAATACACATATGCATCTCTTTCAGATGTGAAATGTATGAATCGCAAATTATCATGAACTTGCGCGCAAATGAATGGTTTCAGTTCTCTGCCTTGTAAACGACTCCTAATTAATGTCGTTAACATGTAAAAGATCACCAGTCATCATCCAAATTCTTTCATTTAGAACAGTGAGCTGCAAGAAAAAACCTGCAGTACTTAAACAAGATAAAGTGCGTACGTCTGCTCAGACCTGACGTGACGCTAAGCACTTTTCCACATCACAGCGCTGGAGTAGATTTAAGCGTACGCACACTCTCAGATCAAATCGGAGTGTACACACACTTTATAAATGAGGTCCCCTGTAATGTGAAAAGCTGTGTATAACAAACAAAAAACAACAACAAATAAAACCATACACAATAACAATCAAAACACTACAAATAAAACAATATAAATGTAATACAAATGTTTAATTAAAAGCTACCCTAAAAAAATTAGTTTTAAGGCGAGATTTAAAAGTGCTAAGAGTTTTAGCTTGCCTTATCTCACTCGGTAAAGTAATTATATTTGGATCTGTTTCAATCATAAATGTATCCACCTTTTGTATGCAATCTTAGATGCTTTTTATTCACAGTTTATTTCTTAACCTTTCAGGAGATGCCTATTTCTTCAAGGACAACTCATATTGGATTCTGAAGAGCGGAGAACTGGACCAAGACAACGTCAGTCACAAATCAACCTCAGTCGATTGGATGATGTGTCCAGAACCGACTCCAACCACCCTTCCTGCCAATCCACGTCAGAGAGGAGAATGTTACTGTAGCCAGAACGGTGCCTTACAGATGAGTGCTTCATCCTGGTTACTGTTCATCATATTACTGTTTTATCCTGGCGTCCTTATATAGGGCCACTTGCAATAATAAAACAATAGTCTGCATTATTTTTTACAGACTGTCTCAAAGCACTTAAAGTGATATTTGTGTTTCATTTCGTTTCGATCTATGCAAGTTTAATATATAAATATATAAAATATATTATTTTAAAATATTTTTTTAGGATAAAGTTCGAGGTTGAAATGAAATTAATTAAATTATATGAATTAATTATTATTGTTTTAGCTGTCCGGCTATTGCATTGTTCCAAATATTGAATTGTAATCCATTTGACTTTGTGCCTATATTTCTGTGTCTATAGGAAAGATTGATCTAAATTACAATGGTTTATCTAAATGAATGTATTTATGCCATGAAGGAGGCATGGGATATTCTGGTCAGTATGATGTCTTGCTGCGATGACAATTAGGATCCACATGGGGGCATTAATACAGCAGTGCAGGGCAATTTTCTTTTTGGTCACGACCAATGTGGTCATCTGTTATCTGAAAGCGCAGCTTATCTCAACATTTTTAGCAAACATCATACGATGTTCCATGCATGTGAGCCCTGTCCAGATTTAATCACTGCTAATGACCCAAATGTTCCAAATGTTTGTACATTATAAAAGGATTTCATCAACATTTTTCATTCCAGACTTAGAAGACTTCAGGAGTCAGTGTTGTTTTTCACTCAAATACTGAATTCAGTTAACAATAATTGTATGTTTTTTTATGTATGCTTTTGGTTTTAGTTTTAGTTAACAATAATAAGCCTGATCAGACTTTGTTCTAATATTTCGGTGTCACATGTGAGTGTTTGGCTTCTGTCACCGCATCAATCAATGTCATTAGGACTGGAATGTTCAGACTTCACCTACACACACCTTGAATAGACCTATAGTTTCAGGAACATTTTGTCCTCGGGAAAGGCTAGGTACGGTGTCACCTTTAGTGTGTGTGTGTGTGTGTGTGTGTGTGTGTGTGTGTGTGTGTGTGTGTGTGTGTGTACCGGTTATGTGTGCATCCTCAACAAAGTTAGATGTGTGTGTGAGGTCCTCTTGGTAAAAGAAGCTTGAAAATCATACATAATGAGTTTTTTGAGAACGTAAAACTGCAGAAAGTATTCTGTGAGGGGTAGGTTTAAATGTAGGACGATAGGACGATAAAAACCATTACGCCTAAGAGTCCCCACATAGATAGTAAACCAGTCATGAGTGTGTGTGAACCACCTAAACTAAGAAAATGAATGTCACATCACATCAATGAAAGTATTTGAGCATTTTACCAGCCCTGAATATATGTATGTAGTTTAAACAGTAAGATTACACTTCTGTAAGACGACTTCGGTTTCTTAGGATTTTTTGTATAAAGGAAGACTACTCAAAATCAGCTAAGTCAGAAATCAGAATGAAGACAGAACAGTTTTGATGCACTAGTTCCCCACCAACAGCCCTGAAACATACAGTAGGTTCTCTTGAAGGGGAAGTGCATTCAAATCGTATCCTTTATGTCATACCATGTTTTTGTTCTCCTAAACACAACTTTTTTGACCATACAATGAAAGTCAGTGGGGTAAAAACAACATTGACTACATTGTATGTAAAAAAAAGAAAAAAAAGATACAAAACAATTATTTTGTATTTCATAAAGAAAGAAAGTCATACATGTTGGAAAGACAGTGGGAAGTGATGACATCCCTTTAACAAACAAATAGTTACGTAAATATTATAGTTGTGTAATTGTAAGCATTTTTGTTATAGTTATTTCATATGGTAAAAGTGTTATTTTAGTGTTATTTTAGTAACACTGACATTACATTTTTGTTAATATTTTGAAATAGATTGTATTGTTATATTTTCTGTTTTTTAATGCTTTAGCAGACCTACTTTTGATGTGCACATCTGTCATTTTTACTAGATTTTGTATGTCTACATAGTTGAATTTAGTTTTAGTTTCTTTAGTTCTTCGGTTAAAAATTTAAATAAGAAATGTTACCTTGTAAAGTAATTTTATTTCAGTCTAAATTTCAAGTAACAAACAAGTTGTATATGTTTTAAATTAATTAATTAAAATATGTCATTATGATTAACATAATTGACTATAAAATTATTGATGTTTTTGTTTTTTCTGTTGTTATTATTATTATGCTCTTTTGTATTTTAAAATATTGTAGCATGCATTTTTTATGTTACATAACAATGCTGTAATACAATTATTTTTCATTTGAAAATAAGTGGAATTGTTTGTGCAAATATCATATTGCAGAAATTGCACACTCTCATACAATTTGCTTTATTGTATGAAGGTATTTTGAACAATGAACACGATCCATTTAACAATAAAGAAAGTAGGACAAAAGACCAAATGTATCAGTAGTTTACGCCCACATTTACGTAACATGAAAGCAGGTAATAGAAGAGTTTGTCCTTTTCTCCCCTTTGAATTGGAACCTGATCCTTTAGTGGTCTGTGTAGAAGCATTCAACAGTCAGTAGACTCTCTGGATTTCACACTCCCTTGAATATATGTCATATAGGCCTACCTTTAAAATAAGGAAATGTGTAACACTACAGTTTCATGTCGGAAATACTCACGTCAACGTTTGATTAATTGATTATCTCATAAATACTTGCAGCAAATTCCATCTTTGTTCTTAAATTAAGATGTTTGTAGTTTATTTAATAGGCTTGAATTTCAAATAAGGACACACACTTCACACAAAGAAATCCAATGTGGAACTTGTATACAAGCTGTGTTGTAATGCAGCAGCTTTGTACTGCACCCGTAAAACCATTTCAAGACACATATGGCAATACCACTGTGATGAGTGGGGCCGTGCCAAGAGCCGTGGGAACGGCACCACTCACCAGTCTCGAGTCCCCCAGAGGACCTCCAGAAGGATAAAAGGAGGAGCAATGACAGTGGAAGCTGAGAGAGGACTAGGCCTGGATTTAATTTTGTGTTTTGTGTGCGGCAGTCGTTTGTGAGGGGCTGCCGCTTTTCTTTTGTGTTTGTTTATTTTATTATTAAAGTGTTTGAATGTTCGCCGGTTCCCACTTCCTTCTTTCCGTATCTACGAACTGTTACATTGGTGCCGAAACCCAAGAGGAAGGAAGGAGGGACATGCTGTCAGAGAGCCCTTGCTGCTGAGGGGGATCACGATGCTGAGGAGATCGGGCAGCAGGAAGAAGCAGAGACCGCCAGTGGCTGCCTGAGGCGGTGGTGCTGGAGCAATAGAAGGACAGGTGGGACGGAAGGCTCGCTGCCGGGCTCCTGGGTCGAGGAGGGGTGGCTGCTGTCCGAGAGGGAGCAGAGCCTGCTGCCATCTGCCATGTTTGAGGAGGAGCAGGGAACGGGGGACTCGCTGCCGGCTACCCTCGACCGGAGGAGCCATTGCCGTTCCACCAGGAGGTGGAGGAGCGTCGGGCCGTCCACCAAAGATGTCCAGTACCATCGCATGGCACCGCAACACAGCCTCTAAGCTGGTTGAGGATCAAGCGGCAAGTGTGTCTGGGAACCAGACTGAGATGTTTTTTTTTCTCTCTCCCCTCTCTCGTCTGTCTCTCCTCATCCTTCAGTCTTCTTTTCTCTTGCCTCGTCTGTCCTTACCCCCAGGTACGCAGTGGCCGCCCAGGCGCCCCACTCGCAGTAGAGCGCAGTCTTTGGAGTACCACCTGGCCTGCGAGGGGTTTGTAATGAGTGGGGCGGGGCCGAGAGCCAAAGGGGAACGGAGCAAGGCCGGTGGAGTTTATGATAATGAACGACACCTGCGCCACTCACTGGTCTCGAGTCCCATGGAGGAGTTCCGGAAGGATAAAAGGAGGAGCGATGACAGTGGAAGATAAGAGAGGACTAGGCCTGGATTTTATTTTGTGTTTTGTGTGCACCAGTCATCCGCGAGGGGCTGCCGCTTTTATTTTGTGTTTATTTTATTTTTAAAGTGTTTGAATGTTCGCCGGTTCCTGCCTCCTCCTTCCCGTATTTACGAACTGTGTTACAACCACCATTTGTGGACATTTTCTAATTTTTGTGTTCTGCTTATAAAAAAATGCAGTGGGTTCTGTTCTAGTGGGGCTTTTAAGCTTAGAGAGTAACATTCTGCTGCCTGGCAAGTGCCACATGAGTACTTCACCCAAAAATGTACATTTACTGAAAATGTACTCAACCTTAGACCACCCAAGATGTAGCATGTTTTTTCACTGGATTGGAGATTTGGAAAAATGTAGCATGAGTATTTTTTTACATTTAGCAGTCTGCAGTGAATGTGTGCTGTCAGATTGAGAGTCCAAACAGATGATAAAAACATCACAAAAATCCACAGTAATCCAGTGGATCAATTAACAACCTGGGCCTCATTTATAAAATGTTGCACAGAAACCATTCTAAAATTGATCTTATGATAATTTCTCAAATATGCATATGTGTGATTCATAAAATGAACGTACGTACAGAAAATACACATATGCATCTCTTTCAGATGTGAAATCTATGAATCGCAAATTATCATGAACTTGCGCGCAAATGAATGGTTTCAGTTCTCTGCCTTGTAAACGACTCCTAATTAATGTCGTTAACATGTAAAATATCACCAGTCATCATCCAAATTCTTTCATTTAGAACAGTGAGCTGCAAGAAAAAACCTGCAGTACTTAAACAAGATAAAGTGCGTACGTCTGCTCAGACCTGACGTGACGCTAAGCACTTTTCCACATCACAGCGCTGGAGTAGATTTAGGCGTACGCACACTCTCAGATCAAATCGGAGTGTACACACACTTTATAAATGAGGTCCCCAGTGATGTGAAAAGCTATGTATAAGAAAAAAAAAAAAGTTACGATTTTTTTTACTTCAAACTGTTGCTTATGACCAAAATACTAGTCCATAATTCATAACAACTCTTCCTGGAGTGAAAAAGTCCATCTCCTGTTGTCCTCTCGCATCAAAATCACCAACATGTTTGTGTTGAACTGTAGTTGCTTGTTAACGGTTGCTTGATCTGTGCATATTTCTAGACTTTTCTATTTTTAGACAAGATTACTTTTCACTGGAGAAAGCAATATAAATACAGGACTCGTGTTTTAGCTAAAAGCAACTGTTTGAAGTTAAAAAAAACTTGTTTCTTACAAGCACGCAGTTTTGGCTTTTGGCTTGGATTATTGTGTTTTTTTCTAGCTGTTTGAACACTAGTTCTTACGGCACCCATTCACTGCAGAGGATTCATTGGTAAGCAAGTGATGCATTGCTTAATTTACTTATCTGCATCTTGAATGTTTGAATGTTTGCCTTTCTATGGCGCGAGGGTGAGTACCTTTTCTGCAAATGTTCATTTTTGGCTGAACTATTCCTTGTTTCCTGTTTTAGATGGTATTTAATTCAGTTGCCTTTATTTGGCCACACCAGAACAACCGAATTACTTAAAAGATCAGGCTCGAAAGAATGATTCGCTGATGAGTTGGACATCACTCTCATGATGTATCGAGGAGAGCTTCATTTGATGTTAGTTAATATTGACCTTAATTTAATTCTGTCTCACACACAACACGGATTCGGAAGACTTGGAATATAGTGAACAATGATTTTGCATCTATTTTGAAGCTTAAAAGTTTCAGTGTCTGTTGGCTTTAGTGAATGTAGGCTTTCAATATCTGTTACAGAACGGAGTCATGAAAATAATTAGCTTCCAGCTTTTTTTTAACAAAAGTGGCAGAATGTACAATATTTAAAAAAACGGAACTGAATATCATGCTACGATACCCTGAACAAACGTGATCAGTTAACTCAGTTCCCTTTCGATATTTCACTCGTACTGCATCTTTTATTTAAAACGCATATCTGTCTTTCGGATGAAATATTAAACCAAGGTCCTGACTCTCTGTGGTCATTAAAAATCCCATGGCACTCCTTGTAAAGAGTAGGAGTGTAACCCCAGTGTCCTGGCCAAACTCCCTCCACTGGCATTTGTCAATCATGTCCTCCTAATAATCTCCATCCACTTAATCGACTCTATGTCTCTCTCTCCTCTCTACCTATAGCTGGTGTGTGGTGAGCTCACTTGCGCCGTTGTCCTGTGGCAGCCGTCATTTCATCCAAGTGGATGCTGCACACTGGTGGTGGTTGAGGAGAGACCCCACATGATTGTAAAGCAGTTTGGGTGCATAGCAATACACAATAAAGTGCTATATATATGCATCATTCATTCATATAAAGGCATCATTCATTCATAAGGGGAAAACTACTTTTTCTCCAATAACTGAAGCCTTTTTCAATAGCGCAGCTTTACTGCATGGCCATTGGTTCATGCAGTGCTGTAAAACGAACCAATGGTGGCAGTGCCCGCTAAATCTCGCCAAAGCTCGCCAGAATGGGTGGGTCGTCTCCCATATAAGCGGCCGCTTCGTCATGGGATCCTCAGATTACTTCTTCAGCGACGACTTCTCTTCGCTGATCTACGAGACTTTAAGTCCTTCTCGCCGCTGACCAGCCTTCGCAGCGGGTCAAGACCTCTAGTAAGACTCGCCACTCTCAAGCCGCTCAGCGCCTGCAGCAGCCGCGGTCTCATGGTCCCCTGCCACCATCCGGCAAATGCTCGAAAGAGCAGTAAAAGAGCAAATTTTCTCTCGTCTTTGTTGTAAATGCCGTGCTGTAACTGTCGCTTGTACAGGGCTGCCCTGCATGCAGCTGACGGTCACGGCGAATGTGTTTCATGTTTGGGTGCCGCCCACACTGGAACAGCACTCACCAAGACGGAATGTCCCCACTGTGTGGAGATGAGTCTCACCTCTCTGTGCTCGCGGAGAGCTTACTTTTTAGAGAGCGACTCCGCCCCTCACGCCCTTAAAAAGCTGCGGGGCAGAGGATCACAGCGCGCCGAGACGAGTGAGCTTACGCCGGCTCAGACCCTGCGTTCCTCATTCTCTCCCCCGAGAGAGGCTGATCATGTCTTCTTCTCCCGTGCAGACCAGCGTCCCTCTGCGGCTGCGAGCAACATGGTCTCATTTGGGGGAAGTGAAGATGAGATCCTCGATGACAGTGTGTCACTGGCTGCATCAGAAGGAGAGGAGCTGTCGGGCTCGATCTATGACCCCGCCCTCCCTCAGTCTGGTGAATCCAGCAAGCCTAAGCCAGGCACGGATGCCAACCTTTTCCGCGTCCTATCAAGAGCTTTGGACGAGCTGGGCCTGGAGTGGTCTCCACCGGAGGAGCCCACCCACAGCCGCCTGGATAAGTGGTTCCTGCAACGGTGCCATCATCCCCCTCGTCAGTGAGTTTTACCATTCTTCCTGAAAGTTCACAAAGAACTCACTAAGTCGTAGCGCGCCCCCTACTCGGCCCGCCTATGTGCTTCCTCTTCATCCGCCTTCACTTCGGCAGACGACGCAGAGGAAAAGGGCAACAGTAAGCTGCAACCGCTTGATGAGCCTGTGGCCATGTGTCTTGGATGATTTCAGCACTCGCTGCATGCGCCTACACATTGGCTGGACAAGCGGCCTCAGCGCTTCACTCCATGGAGGTCCTAAAGGTCTTCCAGACCAAACTTCTCTGGTGCAAGGACGAGGCTGACCAAGACCTCGCAGCATTCAGAGAATTGCGTTGTGCGACTGACCTGACTTTACATGCCACCAAGGCCTGCCTATTGGTGCTCGTGCGCCACCTGTGGTTGATGCTGATGGAGATCAAGGACGTGGACAAGGTCCCCTTTCTGGACTCACCAGTCTACCCCACTGGCCTGTTCGGACCCGCTGTGGAAGGGTTCGCAGAGCGCTTCACTGCGGCACAGAAGTCGTCCCAGGCAATGCGACACTTCCTGCCAAAGCGCTCCAGCTCTGCAGCTGGCTCCAGTTGCCCCAGATCTGCGCCAAGTCCCCAGCCTGCCAAGACAGTGCCACCGGCTACCCAGCCAGAACCCAAGTCTATGCCTTCGAGATATATCTCATTCGGTTAGACATCACCCCCCTCCTAAGTGCCACGGACCCTGGCCCAAGATTGTGTTGGACCCAGCACCCGAGTCATTTTCCTGATCTATGGGAAAGGAAGAGGGAGGGGCCAAGTGTTGCGGTTGCCGGATAAACCCCCAAGCTGTCTCGGTTGAAATGCCAAGCACCCCGTTCAGTTCCGGGTGCCGAGCGCAATGTTTACGCAGTCACTGGGCTCGTACAAGCCACCAAACAGCTTACCGCTCCTATGGCGGCTATAATAAAACACAAACATTCTCAAAAAGAGAGCAGATTTCTTCTTCCACACAACACGAGTGGCTCGTCCCCACATGGCGACAAACCGCTTGAAGTAATCCAACCCCTTGTCACGCAGGCTGAGGCCTGGCAGGCCATCCCCGGGGTCTCAAATTGGGTTATGGGGATAATTAAAAAATGAGGTTACTCGCTACAGTTCGCTTGAAAACCCTAGCGCTTCTGCGGAGTAATGCCCGCCCTTGTTCAGAGCAAGGATGCACACGTCTTGTGCTCTGAGGTGATGGCTTTGCTTGTCAAAGGTGCAGTAGAAATGGTCACTCCAGCCCAGAGTGAGTCAGGCTTCTACAGCCGCTACTTCTTCATCCCCAAAAAAGGATGGTAGCTTACGGCCCATCCTCGATCTCAGAACCCTGAACCGTGCCCTCATGAGATGGCCATTCAGGATGATTATATTGAAACAGATCCTCTCGCAAATAGGCCCAGGGGACTGGTTATTTTCCCTGAATTTGAAAGACGATTACTTTCATATCCAGATAGCCCCCCACCACAGGCCATTCTTGAGATTCGCCTTCGAGGGTGTGGCTTATCAGTACACAGTCCCGCACTTTTACGAAGTGCATGGACACGGCTCTTTCCCCTCAAAGACAGATGGGAATCCGCATTCTCAACTACCTCGATGACTGGCTCGTTTTTGCCCAGTCAGAGATGGAATTGTAGCACAAATCCCTCCTTCTCAGCCACTTAAGGCGCTTTTCAACTGCGTGGTACGGCTCGTTTCGGCACGGCTTGTTACGGCACAGCACGGCTCAGTTTGGGTCGGTTTGCGTTTCCACCATAAATTATTCATGTGTCGTTATAGTTGTGCCACCTTTACTGCAGTGACATCATTGTAAATGCGCCACAAACATACACACAACAAAGGAGCATATCGACGGAATTGTGTTTTTCATTCTCGGCATGTGGATGTTTTTAACAGCAATGGAGAGGCCTATGAGAATTCTTGGGATTTACCCCCAACAGCAGAGACTGTGGTGGCAGTGCCACATGCTGTAGAGGAGGAGGGCATGGATGTTCGTGCAGGTGTGCTGCGTTACTTGAATAGTTAACTATTCTTGTAGAATGTTATGTAAAGTGAATTATCAATAAACTTTTGAATATTTAAAAATGTACAATGTATCCCTTTTTATATGTTTTAATATGTGTTAGTTTGTATCATCATGGTATTAATCATTTGCCTTTTTCAAGAGATTAATTACGTGCTCATACAATAATACATTTTTAATATAGTCTGGAGTTACACTTATTCGATCAGATTGTTTTTAATTGAAGCAAAACACAGATACAAAAGGTAAAAATATAAACAGAAAACATACAAAGTGCAAAAAGTATATACATAAGGCTTTTTCATTCCACGTCGCCCCATCAAGCTCTCGCTGGATCCGCTCCTCGGCTATTAACGAGAGGAACGTCTTTACTTCCTCAGACAACAAAACAGCTATTTTTTGGTTGATACAAAAAGGTGCGTTTGTTCAAACAAAAGTTGCATCCGATCCTTCGCTGGCTGTGCTGATTTAAATCTAGCAAGTCTATGTTGGGTCTCGTGTCGCCTGTTCAGTGATGCAGTAAAGACGATTTTCTCCAGCCAATCAGTGATCAGTAGAGTTTACACATCACGTTTTTGTAATGGTACGGATCGCTTGGAACCTCGGCCGAGGTGGTACTAAAAATGTACTAGGTACAGTACCCAGTGGAAAACCCCCCAAAAGTGAACTGTACTGAACCATACCGTGCCGTACCATGCAGTGGAAAAGCGCCATTAGAGTGCCTGGGACTCAGGGTCAACTTTGCCAAGATAGTGCTAATAGTGATCTCTACACTTCCACGTCCACACTTTTGTCAATCCAAATGTTTTTTTTAATGTTGTCCTTCACAAGGTAAATCCCATTAAAATTATATCAAATCTAGCATCCATTATCAGTTTCTATGCGAATACAAATACACAGAAAGGAGTCTTTATTACGTTCATTTAACATGCTTCTGCAATATACTTACATTTTTGACCTCACAAAAGATTATATATACACTATATTTTGACTAGACCTTTAAACATTAAAATGTGTCAGATGATCATGGTGTCTTAAACCCGAAAATTAAACCGCACATTAAAAAAAAATTCACAATCCCAAAAAACTGACAAGATATCTAAAAGGTCACTGCATACGCACGAAATAAAATATACTTAGTGTTCAAATGTTTATTTTTATTTTTTTTTTTTACATTAAGTCGTGGTCTAATGGTTAGAGAGTTGGACTTATAATCCAAAATGTTGAGTCGCAGTTCCAGCAGGGATTATAGGTGGGGGAGTGAATGTCCAAAGCCTTCTCCACCCTCAATACCACGACTAAGGCACCCTTGAGCAAGGCACCGAAGCCCCAACTGCTCCCTGGGCGCCGCAACATAAATGGCTGCCCACTGTTCCAAGTGCGTGTGTGTGCGCACTTTGGATGGGTAGATGCAAAGCATGGGTCACCATACTTGGCCACATGTCACTTCAATCAACTCCAAAACCCACTGCAGTTTTGACTTTAAGCCCATGGGAAACCCTTGTTTAAACGTAACCTTCAATGCATTTCTTTTTAAAACACTTGTTTAATTGTATGTTTAAGACCAGTTAAATAAGAGTCAGCTATCTTAAATTGCTAACCTAGATTACCAACTATATGTAATGGCCTTCAATTTGGAGTAATCTACCCAGATTTGATTAGAACAATGTTTATTAGCCTCAGTGTAGAAGTACAGTCGCCCATCTTTTACATAAAGACAAAGTGGAATCTTTTGCCTCACCTGATATGAAATAAGGACACATTTTATTAATAAACTTTATTTAATTCGTCATCTTAAAACAAGACGGTTGAATTCTTGTCAAAATGTTTTAGTAAGCAAACATTTCACATTCAGACAAGGACACAAACCTTGAGAGCAATCAACCCCACCTTTACAGTGACACCTGTGGGAACCTACTACAACTCTGACAAGTTGAAATCCGAGTGAGAAAAACCGGTCACAAGCAATAGATACGGTTTCACTTTTCTTGAGAATTACATTTTTTTTTCTAAAACCAAACAGTTGATTCTGTGACATGTCCTCCTCAGGTTGCCTACATTGTCAAAAGAAACATTCAATTTCTGTACAAGCTGACGTAGTCTTTTTACAATAAGTGCATTTATGTAAAAACCACAATCATCTCAAATGTCATTCGAAACTGTGCAAATCAAACAGCTAACACTTCTATAAACCATACAACCAAATAAAGCCTTTAGTGCACAACCAGAGGGGTAGTCATATTTAATAGATGCATGAAACAAGTGGAGAATGAGGAATCAATCAAAAAACTTCTACAATGATATTAAACCACTTAAACTGACAGAAATTCCTTGACAACGCTGGCACTTTTTGAAACTATTACATTAAATGGAATATTTTACTATCACATAAAGCCATCTTAATCTCAAAATGTTGTGAGCCAGTTTACAAAGATAGGATGCAGTACAGAAGTACAACACTCAAAAGAGGAAAACTGAGAGCCAGTGATGGGTTTGTTGCAGTTGATGCCGTCTTAAGACTAGTAGTTTTGATACCGGATGTTGGCTTTATGAGGCCAGTAGTTTTGATACCGGATGTTGGTTTTATGAGGCCAGTAGTTTTGATACCAGATGTTGGTTTTATGAGGCCAGTAGTTTTGGTACCTGATGTTGGCTTTATGAGGCCAGTAGTTTTGGTACCTGATGTTGGCTTTATGAGGCCAGTAGTTTTGATACCGGATGTTGGCTTTATGAGGCCAGTAGTTTTGATACCAGATGTTGGCTTTATGAGGCCAGTAGTTTTGGTACCTGATGTTGGCTTTATGAGGCCAGTAGTTTTGGTACCTGATGTTGGCTTTATGAGGCCAGTAGTTTTGGGATCTGCTACCTGTGACATCACAATCCTGCTATTGATGGGCTGAACACCCCTGAATGTGTTGGTCATTAGAGGAGAGTTGGTGGTCTGGTTGATGTAGACAGTTGTAGTGAAGAGGTCAATCTATTTGGAGAAATACAAATAATCTGAACCAAAAGAGACAATGATCCTTTCCTCCCAATGGATAGAAAAAAAAGCACATAAAACCTTAGACAATGTATTTGAAACAAAACCTAACCATTTGGTGGAACTATTTGCATCAATTCTCATTTTCAATGTGCATTTGTTCTAATGGCTTCCAATCGGAATAAGTCTGTCAATTGTGAATTACATCTCAGTAAAAAATTAAAAGTTAAGATGCGTCTAGCTGCATTTCAAGTGATATTCACTGGCTAAATTATATAAAAAAACCTGATGCACCAATGACCAGGTGTAAGTTATTGTGCATTTAAAAATCAGTTTTCTTCGAAATCTTATGCTTCATATTAAGTTGTATTCTATTAAACTGAATTAATTTGCAAACCAAGTACAGAAACCTAGAATTTAGGCCTAAATATTTGTGTATAGAGTCTAGACTTACCAAATCCTGGCTGACTTTAATGGGGTCTTTAAAGATGGTCCAAATCACACCCTCGTCACAATTTGGTGTAGTCAAAGAGCCAAGATAACGGTAATATTTAGTCCGGTCCACTCCAGGAAGCAGATCATCCATGGTGAGCTTGTCAGAAATGTGTTTATCACCTGAAATAATTAAAACATTAACTTTTGTACATTACCAGCATACAGAACCACTTCTTTCCTAATACTGTAGCAATGTCCAAACCTGCACTCGCAATTTTTGCAAGATAAGACGTTAAGGTCTTCTAGCTCTCTGGTTTCCCAGTGTCATTAGAGGCCTGTGGGAGACTACAATTAAAACAGTCAATTAAACAATCTCCAAATATCAGACGAAAAGGCAACATACCTCAATGAAGATACCAAGAACTGCCAACACTGAATCACCGGACACATCATTACGTTCAGCCTTATTCACAATATGCAACTGAGACACACAAAACATTTTTAGAAGACCAGTATAAAACAAGAGCGTTAAATTTGCGTTACAATATTTTCAAACCTCCATAGGGTATCGTTTGCCATTCACACTATGTTCAGATCCAGGTGTGGCGCTGCCATTGCCCCAGTGAAGCTGAAACTGTGTGCTGGCAAACAAGCCTGGCAAATCACCTCCTTCCACGTGCATTTTCTGGTGATCAAATCTAACTTGAACTGAAGAGTGAAACCACAACACATTAAACCGATTCGGTTCCCAGTCAGTAATTCTTGCACAAAAGCTGAAAACGAAACATTACTCACTTGTCCTGTGTAACGTATATCGGCAGGAATTCAACTGGCTCTACACGTCACCAGAAGGGGGGCAGCTAAAAAAATCAGCAACCCTTTTCAACCCCCCCCTTCTGGAGAGAGTGAGATGGTCATCTGACCTAAGGTGCTGTCTCCTCCAGGCACTAACGACTCAGCCCCCTCCGCCTCAGCGCAAAAGCGCGCGTTTTCTTCCTATTATGGAACAAAGGAATGTGATGGGAACGTTTTCCAAGAGACAAATGCATTTCATGATAATAATAATTCATCTACACAAGAAACATATGGATATTAATTGTTGTACCCTTTCTCTCATATGCTTGTGTGAATGTGAATTATTTAGGACGACGTGGGTAATTTTTAATCATGCTTTAGACGGCATAAACTGTAATGTGTGTGTTAAAATACGGTGTTTGATCTCTAAAGAAAGCTGGCAGCGTATGTGACAAACTGTGTTGATGACCGTTAAATTTTAACATCCTGCATAATTATACATGTATAAAGATCGATAAGTTTATCTTTCCCAAAAGTGAAGATAAACCACAGAACTTAAATTCCACCACAGCAAGCCTGGACGTGGGCGGGGCTCCGCCCCATACCGACACTCTGATTGGACCAGCCGCCTGTGGGCGATGTCCAAAACCGAACAGTTTAAAACGACGCGCGAGTGCGCGCGCTCTCTCTCTTGGCTCTTGACTCTCTTGAACATGGCTTGAACATCTCCCGAATCTCCGAACTCTCGGGAACTCCTCGAAGCTACGCTTCCCGCTTTCGCAACTGCGCCCTCCAACGCGCGCCGGTCCGCTGGACTCTCGCCTTGAAAACCAACCATCTATGAGGTCCAGGACCGTGCCAAAGCCATACCATCACAGAGCAACGCGTGGAAACCCACGTGCGAGGACGAGCAGAGCTTCCCGAAGAAACCCGAACCGACCACGTGACAGCGAAGCGAGCCAGCAGAGTTTTCCAGAGCAACACGTGGAAACCCACGTGAAAACGAAACCAAAGGATCCAGCCTGCTTAAAACAACCGAAAGCAAGTACAAACTAAGCATTCCTAATCCTGACTGAACTGGTAAATATGATCTGAATGCAGTAACAAAACATACGTATTTGTTCGTGATCTTTGCTGGTTGGTTAAGTTACGAAATAGGAAAGAATGTCATTCTTTAAACCTTAACCTCAACTCTCGTATGTGTGTATGTTTGTGCCTTTATTAGATAATCCATTTATGTTAGAATAGCAATATCACGAATAAACCTTTTCCATTTTATAAAGAAGTGTCTCTGGAATGTGATTTTAAGTATTTTCATCCTTATTTGCCCAAAGATAACGCAACCTAGCTCAAACTTGAGAAATTATTAATCTCGTTTATTGTTACCGGGGCCACGGGCAATGAAAGCGAGATTTTAATAGAGATATACTGATGTAGTTCGCTGGCCGAGCACTCAAAGTATAAATATTAATATGGCTTTAATCAAGCAATATTGAATATTTAATAACTAATTCCCGGAGCTGAAACAATAGCTTCATATATATTAATTTTATTACACCTGCCAGTGTTTTCAATCTCAGTTAATGTTGCATTGTCATTGTAACCAGTGAAGGTGAAAGCGGTCAGATTAGTATTAGCCTGCACATTGGCAGTTACAATGTCTATTGGAGACTGTTGAGTGCCATTACAGTCTTTTTCTGCAATTATGGGCCAAACGACATCACCTGAGATGCAGAATTTGTTTTTAAATATCCCCGCCTGATAATTTGCATCAAATCAGGTTTCATCTCTGATTTTGAAATACTTTATTGCAACAAATACTAAATAAATACTTACTACATGAAGGGCTCTGATAGCACCAAGCTAATAAGCAGCACATGGAAAGAGAGAGTAGTGTTGGAAACATCACATAATACACAATGCAACGGTCATGGAAAGGACAAACTACTCAAAAGACAAACACTTACACACAGATGTTGGTGTACTGCACACCTCATGCAACAGACAAGCAGCAAGGCAGGTTATGAAAGCATTCATCTAAAAAAACAAAACAAAAACAGCAAAAGTAATGCAAACACTCTGCCCAGTGGTTATGGAATTATCTGGCAGAACCATTCCAAATACTTAATGAATGGCTCCTTCCAAGAACAAAATAACATTTAAATAACATTAAAAGCATACAAAGTAATGTTTATAATGTTTATATTTTTGATTCACATCTCAGGCTTTAGTACAAAGACAAACTGCGGTCTTACCATTTTGGACAACTAAATGGTTAAACTCTTTCAGTTCTTAAATTAAACTAAATCTACAAAACCCTGTTTAAAAACCACTGTCTACGAAGGCTTTATACTCAAAGGGTTTCAAATTCCTGAAATGTGCAAAGACGTGATTAACCAGGTATCAAAACGAGCTCATTGAGACAGGTGGCACCTAAAGCGTGTTAAGTGATTAGGTCCATTTGGTTCAGGTGTTTGATGAAAATTTAGGTTAACAGCAATCAAACTCCATCCCCAAAAAGGTAGTTTGATTGCCAGGTTATAACCCACGATCCATGTTCAGTTGGTTTCTTATATGCATGTCAGATTTAATTTATGCATTTTATGGAAAAAAGTGTTGTAGACGGTCAGTGTTGTCTATATTACCAAGTCATCTTATCAGAGTAAAAATAAGGATACCTTTATGGATACTGACTCAAGTAAAGTTAGAGTAGCTCATCGAAAAAGAATACCAAAGAATTTAAGTAATATTATACATTAAACTAATATTAAAACTGTTTAAGCATGAACATTTCCCCCATTTAGGGGACAGAGGTTCCAGAGAATGGTTCATTACACATGAATTAAAAAGTTATTTGTTAAACAAGTTTAAATGTAGGTAAAATTGTACACAAGATTAGATAGATAGATAGATAGATGCTTTTATAATTGTATTCATCCTAAAATAAAGGGTACATTGTAAACAGTGATTGTGTGGTATATTTTACAGAATTTTAAGAAATTTAAGTTCTGGAAATAATTAAAAAAATCAATCCGGAAATATTAACCCATGTTTAAGGTAAATAATGAACTAGTGTTTCTTTAAAAGTGATCGAGCATCAACTTATTTAATATACTGCAGAGGTATTCAATCCTGTTCCTGGGGACCCGCTATACTGAAGAGTTTAGCTTCAACCCTAATAAAACACAACTGAGGCGGCCAATCAAGCTCCTCAAGACCGCTTGAAAATTGCAGGCAGGTGTGTTGAAGCCGATAGTAAATAAACTTTCCAGGAGCAGGGTTGAAGACCTCTGATATACTGGGTTTAATGAACAACCCAAAATTCCAGATTTAAAATGAGCCACGGTTAGGTTTGTTCATATTTTCCCATCAGTGGGTTGCAAAACAACCCAAATTGGGTTACCTTCAGCATATATGTATGATATGGCATTTGCAGTTGAGTGAAAATAAAGTGAGATGATACAAAAGACAGGCGTTTTCACGTCAGAATAGATTTATTAGTCAAAAACGGACGCCTGCAAAAAGGTTGCAATCCAAGTTGTCTGGACACTGATTTGCAGTGAAAAAAAAAGAATATTAAGGAGAAACAATTGCTTGCAGAAGCCATGCATGCTGATGTTTCACTTCAGATCTATGACACCCCCTAAACTTTACCTTGCTCTGTATCATCCTCTCTCATTAGCTGTAGGTCGTTTCCAGGGGTGTGAAGGAACGAATTACAAATACTCACTTTTATACTACTTTTTATAATACTACTTTTTTGGGTAGTTTAAACATGTTGTACTTTTACTTTTACTTAAGTACATTTTAAGTTATGTATCGGTACTTTTACTCTGCTATTTTCATAAGTTTGAGGTTGTTACATGCTTACTTTAATTATTTTTATCCATCAACGTGATTGGATAGAGAGAGTAATCGGTCTCATGACTTTCATCCAATACAATTTTGCATTGAAAACTTTAACCGGACAGGTCGAAACCGCATACTCAATGAGTTGGTACTTAATTTCAATAAGTACTTGCTTTATACAAGCGCTAAAAGAGTACATACTCAACTGCCAAATCTCATTGAGTATGAATGCAATCCACCATGTTTATGTTATCATGTGACCTGTGATGTTTTAACAAGCGCAAATACTTAAAATATACCAGCGACATGTTTAATTCAGGTTTACATCTGTAAATATTTTGATGTTTCTTGTTGAATTTAAGTTTCTTTTCATGCCTCAGGCTTATAAATAACAAAAAACGCTTAAAAAAACATGATTTTCAGAACAATACGTTTGAATAAAGCTTTGTTTTATGTGTTGTTGACTTGTGTATGAATGTGTTTATTGTGGTTGTTAATTTTATTCATTATTTTACGCATTTATTCATGTTTCCTGTTGTTGTCAGTAAACATAATTATTTCATTAACCTTATGCATTAATTCATTGCTTGAATGAAAATGGAGATGTATTCACTTTGGCTACATTTGTCTTTTCTAAAGTCATGCATAGCTAAGGCATATGACAAAAATTACATTTTGCTTGTTTTACTAAAACATAATTTCCAGTAAAAAATAAATATATATATAGGTCTGCATTTATCATTATTAGTGTAGTATTGTATAGCTACTAATGCATTCTGGGGTAATCATCTTTTTATAGTAATACTTACAATACTTAAATTTTTCCAGTATAAAATAAACAGTCTTCTCCAATGGCGAGATCTTCAGGCATTGCAAAGGCTGAGGAAAACAGCACAAAGTAGAGTTGTCGAGTTTCTGATTCTATGAGGTGTTCGTGCACCTATTGCTTTTATCTTTTTTGGCTTTTATCTTTTTTTCTTTATTTATTGCATACAAGTTCAGGGGAAGATGGTTGTATCTTTAGCAATCTTAAACAAGGAGCAGACATGTTGTCGAGGAACAACGTCTCTTCAGAGGAATGGACGCTCCACCTGCTCGCGGTTCAGAGAATTTGGGAAATCTTTGGGAAAGCTCGAGTAGACATCTTCACCTCCGAAGACAACTCTCACTGCCCAATCTTTTTTATAAAGAGTATAAAATGCCCTGGCCCATGAATGGCCCAGCCTTCCGCTCTATGCTTCTCCCCAGTAGTCGCTCTGCCACCGCAGGTACTCAGGCGAGTCAGGGAACAACGGCACAAGCTGATTCTAATAGCCCCCCTCTGGAGGAACCAACCGTGGGCGTTATTCCAGCTGCTGAAAGCAGCCCCGTGGCCGATACCCTTGAGACGGGACATCCTCTCTCAAGCAAACGCCACGATATGGCATCCACGGCCCGACTTATGGGCCCTGCATTTGTGGCCGCTAGACAGGAGCCTTTCTTCCTCCCAGAGTGTGTCCTAAACACTATGGCAGAAGCTAGAGCCCCTTCTACTAGACACCTCTATGAAAAGGTCAATTTGGTGCTTGGTGGACCGCAACTTAGACCCGGTCACCTCCGATGTGTCAGTGGTACTTTCATTTCTGTAGAGGATGTTGGATAAACAGCTTTCCTCATCCACAATCAAAGTTTTCGCGGCAGCCATTGCGGGTCTCCATGCCCCCATTGCTGGCCGATCGGTGGACAGAGATGCGGAAATTCAATTGTTATGAGGTGCCAGGAGAATTAATCCCCCGCTTTCTCGTAGAGTTCCACCTTGGGACTTACCAACGGTACTAAGGGCCCTAAAAGGGCCCGTTTGAAACATTGCAATCCTTGAGCCTCAAAGTACTCTCGTTGAAAACCGCCCTGCTGTTTGCACTGGCGTCGGTCAAGCGAGTAGGAGACCTGCAGGCCCTTTCCGTCAACCCTGCTTGCCTGGAATTCGGGCCCAACGACTCCAAGGTCATCCTGAAACCAAGGCTGGGTTGTGTACCAAAGGTGCTCTCCACTCCGTTCAGAAAGTCAGAAAAGCTTTTTATTGGTTTCGGTAACCACGCTAAAGGTGACCCTGTTACGAAGCAGAGAATTTCTTGGTGGTTAGTGGATGCTATCACATTAGCATACTCCTCCTTGGGGTTGTAGTGCCCCATCGGAGTCAGAGCCCATTCCACCAGAGGCATCGCCTCTTCCTGGGCACGGTCCAGCGGGATGTCCATTTCAGACATTTGTGAGGTGGCCGGCTGGTCCTCACCATCCACATTTGTACGGTTTTACAACCTAGATGTCCCCGCCTTGCAGGCCAGAGTCCTTTCTGCTTAAGTAGCAATCTTCCGGGTTCACTTGACAAACATTGTTCACGCCCCTCTTATGCTTGGTCTGTCCATAATTATATGGATGCCAGGTATCACTTACGGGATGACGCCCAGGCCACGGATTACCCTCTAAGCTCACCCTGTGCTTGGTGAATTCTATTGACTCCCCTGGGCCTAATCCCATGTGAGTCTTAGTTTGTGTCGTTCCGCGTCATAGCACGGCATGATTGGACTGGTTCCCATACTAAGCGTCGATACTCAATGCAGTGCGAGTGAAATATCGAAAGGGAACATACTCTGTTACTGTCGTAACCTCGGTTCCCTGAGATATACTAGAGAGAACGAGTACTGCGTTCCTGGCCATGCTATGAGCTGCACGCTCGGTTGCTTCCTTCGAAGAAATCTGAGATGCGGTGGCAGGCAGCTGATTATATAGCCAGACGCCCCTCCCATTTTGGCGGGCTATGGCGGGCTACATAGCCATTGGCTCGCTCGCCACTGCCGTGCATTGGTTTGATTTTTTATTCTACATGAACCAATCACGTGCAGTTATAACTGCGTGATTGACATAGGCTTCAGTTGAAGGGGAAAATAAATGTTTTCCCATACTAAGCGTCGATAATCGACGCAGTACTCGTTCCCATATCTCAGGGAATCGAGGTTACGACAGTAATAGAGTATGTTTTTGTTTGTTTGTTTTTTAAGAAAAGGTATCTCCAAGCAACCTTTACATCACACACAAAAGCTGGTTAAATAAATGTGCATATAATCCCAACTGACTCTATACTAGTTGCACATCCACCATTCTTTGTTGACAGATATCAGTCAATATTTTGTGTAACAGTTCAGGTTGCAATACTGTATCACTTGGGACAGCCCTGACATTACCGTGTGGTAAAATCATGTTTATTTAACAGGCTTCTGCAATATTTACAATTTTGACCGCAGAAGAATTATTAATGCTTGATATTTTATATTTTTACTAAACCTTTTTTAAACATTGAAATGTGTCAGATGATCATGTGTCCTTAACCAGAAAAATAAACTGCACATAAGAAGAAAAAAAAACACAAAGATTCACAACCCCACAAAACTAATCAGACAAGAAACCTAAAAAGGTCACTGCACAAGCACAAAATATAAATGTTTATTTAGTGTTCAAAGGTTTTTTTTTTTTTTTTAAACATTGTCATGGCCTAATGGTTAGAGAGTCTGGCTCGTAACTCAAAGGTTGTGAATTCGATTCAAAGGTCTGGCAGGAATCATAGGTGGGGGCAGTGAATGTCCAGAGCGCTCTCCACCTTCAATACCTAAACGGAGGTGCTCTTGAGCAAGGCACCGAACCCACAACTGCTCCCCAGGCACCACAGCACAAATGGCCGTCCAATGTTCCGGGTGTAATCATGGACCACGGTGTGCGCGCACGCAATTTGGATAGACAAAATGCAGAGCACGGGTCACCATATTTGGCCACGTCACTTAAATCAACTCCAAAACCCACTGCAGATTTTACAGTAAGTCCATCGGAAACTCTGGTTTAAACGTAGTTTAATACATTTCATTTTAAAATTAATTAAATTGTATGTTTCAGACTAATTAGATAAAATAAAAAGCAGTCAAAAATCTTATATGGCTAACCTAGATTACATTACCAACTATATGTAATGCACTTCTACCCAAATCTGATTAGAACAATGTTTATGGTCATCAGTGTAGAAGTATAGTCACTCATCTTTGACATTATTAAGAGACAAATAATGCCATTTTATTTGCCTCACCTGATGTGAAATAAGGACACAAATGTTATAGAATATACAGTTTTAATAAAGTTCACTGAAATCAAGATGGTTGAATTCTTGGCAAAATGATACAGTAATCAAACATTTCACATACACAGACAAGGACACAAACCTTGAGTGCACTCATCAAAACCAACCCCACCTTTACAGTGACACCTGTGGGAACCTACAATACCGACAAGTCAAAATCCAAGTGAGAAAAAAAACAGTCACAAGTAATAGATACGGTTTCACTTTTCTTATGAGAGAATTTACTATTTATTTCTAAAACCAAATAATGGATTCTGTGACATATCCTCCACATGTCGCCTACATTCAGTCAAAAGAAACATTCCATTTCTGTACAAGCTGACAGTCTTTTTACAATAAGTGCATTCATGTAAAAACCACAAGCATCTCAAATGTGATTCAAAACTGTGCAAATCAAACAGCTAACACTTCTATAAAACGTACCCAACAGTACAACCAAATAAAGCCTTTAGTGCACAACCTGAGGGGTAGTTTCATATTTAGTAGATGCAGGAAACAAGTGGAGAATGAGGAATCATCCAAAACCAAAACACTTCTACAATGATATTAAACCACTTAAAAACTGACAGAAATTCCTTGACAAACGCTGACACTTTTTTTGAAACAATCTATAACATTAAATGGAATATTTTACTATCACATAAAGCCATCTTAATCTCAAAATGTTGTGAGCCAGTTTACAAAGATAGGATGCAGTACAGAAGTACAACACTCAAAAGAGGAAAACTGAGAGCCAGTGATGGGTTTGTTGCAGTTGATGCCGTCTTAAGACTAGTAGTTTTGGTACCAGATGTTGGCTTTATGAGGCCAGTAGTTTTGGTACCAGATGTTGGTTTTATGAGGCCAGTAGTTTTGGTACCAGATGTTGGCTTTATGAGGCCAGTAGTTTTGATACCGGATGTTGGTTTTATGAGGCCAGTAGTTTTGATACCAGATGTTGGCTTTATGAGGCCAGTAGTTTTGGTACCTGATGTTGGCTTTATGAGGCCAGTAGTTTTGGGATCTGCTACCTGTGACATCACAATCCTGCTATTGATGGGCTGAACACCCCTGAATGTGTTGGTCATGAGGAGAGTTGGTGGTCTGGTTGATGTAGACAGTTGTAGTGAAGAGGTCAATCTATTTGGAGAAATCAAAATAATCTGAACCAAAAGAGACCATGATCCTTTCCTCCCAATGGATAGAAAAAAAAGCACATAAAACCTTAGACAATGTATTTGAAACAAAACCTAACCATTTGGTGGAACTATTTGCATCAATTCTCATTTTCAATGTGCATTTGTTCAAATGGCTTCCAATCGGAATAAGTCTGTCAATTGTGAATTACATCCCAGTAAAAAAATAAAGTTATGCATCTAGCTGCATTTCAAGTGATATTCACTGGCTAAATTATATTAAAAACCTGATGCACCAATGACCAGGTGTAAGTTATTGTGCATTTAAAAATCAGTTTTACTGAAATCTTGTGCTTCATATTAAGTTTTATTCTATTAAAAATTAATTACAGAGATCTAGAATTTAGGCCTAAATATTTGTGTATAGAGTCTAGACTTACCAAATCCTGGCTGACTTTAATGGGGTCTTTAAAGATGGTCCAAATCACACCCTCGTCACAATTTGGTGTAGTCAAAGAGCCAAGATAACGGTAATATTTAGTCCGGTCCACTCCAGGAAGCAGATCATCCATGGTGAGCTTGTCAGAAATGTGTTTTTTATCACCTGAAATAATTAAAACATTAACTTTTGTACATTACCAGCATACAGAACCACTTCTTTCCTAACACTGTAGCAATGTCCAAACCTGCACTCGCAATTTTTGCAAGATAAGACGTTAAGGTCTTCCAGCTCTCTGGTTTCCCAGTGTCATTAGAGGCCTGTGGGAGATTACAATTAAAACCGTCAATTGAACACTATTTCTCCAAATATCATACGAAAAGGCAACATACCTCAATGAAGATACCAAGAACTGCCAACACATTACGTTCAGCCTCATTCACAATATGCAACTGAGACACACAAAACCCTTTTAGAAGACCAGTATAAAACAAGAGCGTTCAATTTGAGTTACAATATTTTCAAACCTCCATAGGGTATCGTTTGCCATTCACACTATGTTCAGATCCAGGTGTGGCGCTGCCATTGCCCCAGTGAAGCTGAAACTGCGTGCTGGCAAACAAGCCTGGCAAATCACCTCCTTCCACATGCATTTTCTGGTGATCAAATCTAACTTGAACTGAAGAGTGAAACCACAACACATTAAACCGATTCGGTTCCCAGTCAGTAATTCTTGCACAAAAGCTGAAATCGAAACATTACTCACTTGTCCTGCCAGTGTTTTCAATCTCAGTTAAGGTTGCATTGTAACCAGTGAAGGTGAAAGCGGTCAGATTAGTGTTAGCCTGCACATTGGCAGTTACAATGTCTATTGGAGACTGTTGAGTGCCATTACAGTCTTTTTCTGCAATTATGGGCCAAACGACCTCACCTGAGATGCAGAATTTGTTTTTAAATATCCCCGCCTGATAATTAGCATCAAATCATGTTAAATCTGGGATTTTGAAAGTTTTTCATAATTTGCAACAAACAAAATTAAATACTTACTACATGAAGGGCTCTGATAGCACCAAGCTAAGAAGCAGCATATGAAAAGGGAGAGTAGTGTTGGAAACATCACATAATACACAATACAACGGTCATGGAAAGGACAAACTAATCAAAAGACAAACACTTACACACAGATGTTGGTGTACTGCACACCTCATGCAACAGACAAGCAGCAAGGCAGGTTATGAAAGCATTCATCTAAAAAAACAAAACCAGCAAAAGTAATGCAAACACTCTGCCCAGTTGTTATGGAATTGTCTGGCAGAACCATTCCAAATATTTAATGCATGGCTCCTTCCAAGAACAAAATAACATTTAAATATAACATTAAAAGCAGATAAAGTAATGTTTATAAATTGTTGATTCACATCTCAGGCTTTAGTACAAAGACAAACTGCGCTCTTACCATTTTGGACAACTAAATGGTTAAACTCTTTCAGTTCTTAAATTAAACTAAATCTGCAAAACCCTGTTTAAAAACCACTGTCTACGAAGGCTTTATACTCAAAGGGTTTCAAAGTCCTGAAATGTGCAAAGACGTGATTAACCAGGTATCAAAACGAGCTCATTGAGACAGGTGGCACCTAAAGCGTGTTAAGTGATTAGGCCAATTTGGTTCAGGTGTTTGATGAAAATTTAGGTTGACAGCAATCAAACTCTATCCCCAAAAAGGTAGTTTAATTGCCAATTCATAACCCAGGATCCATGTTCAGTTGGTTTCTTATATGCATGTCAGATTTAATTTATGCATTTTATGGAAAAAAGTGTTGTAGACGGTCAGTGTTGTCTATATTACCAAGTCATCTTATCAGAGTAAAAAATAAGGATACCTTTATGGATACTGACTCAAGTAAAGTTAGAGTAGCTCATTGAAAAAAAATTCCAAAGAATTGAAGTAATATTATACAGTAAACTAATATTAAAACTGTTTAAGCATGAACATTTCCCCCATTTAGGGGAACAGAGGTTCCAGAGAATGGTTCATTACACATGAATTAAAAAGTTATTTGTTAAACAAGTTTAAATGTAGGTAAAATTGTACACAAGATTAGACAGACAGACAGACAGACAGACAGACAGACAGACAGACAGACAGACAGACAGATAGATAGATAGATAGATAGATAGATAGTGTAACGTATATCGGCAGGAATTCAACTCTACAAGTCACCAGAAGGAGGGCAGCTAAAGAATCAGCAACCCTCTAAAAAGCCCCTCCTCCGCCTCAGCTCAAAAGCGCGCGTTTTCTTCCTATTATGGAACAAAGGAATGTAGCGAGAACGCTTCCTAAAGACATTCGTTCGTTTCATGACTTTCAAAGCATCCACAAAGAAATATATGGATATTAATGTGTGCTCTTTTTCTCATATGCTTGTGGAAGGTGAATTATTAGGAAAACGTGGGCTGATTTCTAATCGTGCTTTAACCTGGAATGTGTAGGCTGCAGTGTTTAGACTTTTATGAATGGTTGCAAAAATTTATGAATCAGTACGATAACGAATGTGGTGATATTATAAATGTGTAAACCTGATAAGAGTTTTAATACAGGGGTACAAACAAGTTATCTGTCCTCACATGAAAATGCCTTGCGAGAGCAGCCGCGCAGGCGGGGCTCCGCCCCGTACCGACGCTCTGATTGGACCAGCCGCCTTTGGGGATGTCCAAAAACGGACTGTTTAAAACGACGCGCGAGCGGCGCGTCCTTCTCTCTTCTCTCTTGACTCTCTTGAACTGTGGGACTCGAAGCTACGCTTCCCGTTTTCGCGGCTACGCCCTCCAACGCGCGCCGGTCCGCTGGACGCTCACCTCGGAACCAACCATCGGAGGGGGTCTAAGACTGTGCCAAAGCCGTAACGGAGCCACGAATTCGACGATTGCAGAGGAGAGCTTTCCCGGTGACGTCACGCAGCCGTCTCAAGTCTCCACACGAGAGCAACCGAAGGAGCCCGAACCACCCACGTGGCCTCCGGAGACAAAGAACTGAACTCACGCGGGAAAACGAAACCAAAGGATCCAGCCTGCTTCAACCGAAAGCAAGTAACAAACCAAACATTCCTAACTCTGACTGAACTGGTAAATATGATCTGAATGCAGTAACAAAACATACGTATTTGTTCGTGATCTTTGCTGGTTGGTTAAGTTATGAAATAGGAAAGAATGTCATTCTTTAAACCTTAACCTCAACTCTCGTATGTGTGTATGTTTGTGCTTTTATTAGATAATCCATTTATGTTAGAATAGCAATATCACGAATAAACCTTTTCCATTTTATAAAGAAGTGTCTCTGGAATGTGATTTTAAGTATTTCATCCTTATTTGCCCAAAGATAACGCAACCTAGCTCAAACTTGAGAAATTATTAATCTCGTTTATTGTTACCGGGGCCACGGGAATGGAAGCGAGATTGTAATTGAGATTAACAGAATGTACCTTTAGTGATTGCTGGACAAGCACTTAATAAGGTGTAAACTGTAGGTTTAAATATTAATATGACTTTAATCAAGCCATATTAAATATTTAATAACTAATTCCCGGAGCTGAAACAATAGCTCTATATTAAAATTAAACTGGTTTTCTTTACAATAGATGCTTTATAATTGTATTCATCCTAAAATAAAGGGTACATTGTAAATAGTGATTGTGTGGTATATTTACAGAATTTTAAGAAATGTAAGTTTTGGAAATATTAACCCATGTTTAAGGTAATAATGAACTAGTGTTTCTTTAAAAGTGATCGAGCATCAACTTATTTAATATACTGCAGAGGTCTTCAATCCTGTTCCTGGGGACCCGCTATACTGAAGAGTTTAGCTACAACCCTAATAAAACACGACTGAAGCGGCTAAACAAGCCTCCTCCAAGACCGCTTGAAAATTGCAGGCAGGTGTGTGAAGCCGATAGTAAATAAACTTCCGGGAGCAGGGTTGAAGACCTCTGATATACTGAGTTTAATGAACAACCCAAAATTCCAGATTTAAATGAGCCACGGTTAGGTTTGTTCATATTTTCCATCAGTGGGTTGCAAAACAACCAAAATTGGGTTACCTTCAGCATATATGTATGATATGGCATTTGCAGTTGAGTGAAAATAAAGTGAGATGATACAAAAGACAGGCGTTTTCACGTCAGAATAGATTTATTAGTCAAAAACGGACGCCTGCAAAAAGGTTGCAATCCAAGTTGTCTGGACACTGATTTGCAGTGAAAAAAAAAGAATATTAAGGAGAAACAATTGCTTGCAGAAGCCATGCATACTGATGTTTCACTTCAGATCTATGACACCCCCTAAACTTTACCTTGCTCTGTATCATCCTCTCTCATTAGCTGTAGGTCGTTTCCAGGGGTGTGAAGGAACGAATTACAAATACTCACTTTTATACTACTTTTTATAATACTACTTTTTTGGGTAGTTTAAACATGTTGTACTTTTAATTTTACTTAAGTACATTTTAAGTTATGTATCAGTACTTTTACTCCGCTATTTTCCTACGTTTGAGGTTGTTACATGCTTACTTTAATTATTTTTATCCATCAACGTGATTGGATAGAGAGAGAGAGAGAGTAATCGGTCTCATGACTTTCATCCAATACAATTTTGCATTGAAAACTTTAACCGGACAGTTCGAAACCGCATACTCGAGTTGGTACTTAATTTCAATAAGTACTTGCTTTATACAAGCGCTAAAAGAGTACTCAACTGCCAAATCTCATTGAGTATGAATGCAATCCACCATGTTTACGTTATCATGTGACCTGTGACGTTTTAACAAGCGCAAATACTTAAAATATACCAGCGACATGTTTAATTCAGGTTTACATCTGTAAATATTTTGATGTTTCTTGTTGAATTTAAGTTTCTTTTCATGCCTCAGGCTTATAAATAACAAAAACAGCTTATAAATACATGATTTTCAGAACAATACGTTTGAATAAAGCTTTGTTTTATGTGTTGTTGACTTGTGTATGAATGTGTTTATTGTGGTTGTTAATTTTATTCATTCTTTTACGCATTTATTCATGTTTCCTGTTGTTGTCAGTAAACATAATTATTGAATTAACCTTATGCATGAATTCATTGCTTGAATGAAAATGGAGATGTATTCACTTTGGCTACATTTGTCTTTTCTAAAGTCATGCATAGCTAAGGCATATGACAAAAATTACATTTTGCTTGTTTTACTAAAACATAATTTCCAGTAAAAAATAAATATATATATATATATATATATAGGTCTGCATTTATCATTATTAGTGTAGTATTGTATAGCTACTAATGCATTCTGGGGTAATCATCTTTTTAAAGTAGTAATACTTACAATACTTAAATTTTTCCAGTATAAAATAAACAGTCTTCTCCAATGGCGAGATCTTCAGGCATTGCAAAGGCTGAGGAAAACAGCACAAAGTAGGGTTGTCGAGTTTCTGATTCTATGAGGTGTTCGTGCACCTGTTGCTTTTATCTTATTTTGCTTTTATCTTTTTTTCTTTATTTATTGCACAACTTATAATTGCATACAAGTTCAGGGGAAGATGGTTGTATCTTTAACAATCTTAACAAGGAGCAGACATGTTGTCGAGGAACAACGTCTCTTCAGAGGAATGGACGCTCCACCTGCTCGTGGTTCAGAGAATTTGGGGAGTCTTTGGCAAAGCTCGAGTAGACATCTTCACCTCCGAAGACAACTCTCACTGCCCAATCTTTTTTATAAAGAGTATAAAATGCCCTGGCATGAATGGCCCAGCCTTCCGCTCTATG
>QVTF01005489.1:0-29145 GCA_003573665.1 Oxygymnocypris stewartii
TTCAGACACATTTGATTAATTCAAATGCTGCATTATACCAAAGTGGATCAGAGAGCATGTACTACAAACACACACACAATCACACTCACTCTCACATCACACACACACCTCACTCACTCACACACACACTCACGCGCACACCTCCCACACACAACACACACACACACACACACACACACTCACTCTCACAATCACCACAACACACACACACACCACACACTCAAATCACACACACACACTCACTCTCACATCACACACTCACTCACTCACTCACTCACTCTCTCACACACACACACACACCACACACTCACCCACTCACACAATCACACAGACACACACCACACACACTCAAACCACACACACACACACACACCCACACACACACACCACACTCAAATACAACACACACACTCACACACACTCAAACACACACACACACCACACACACTCAAACACCACACACACACACACACACCACCACACTCAAACACACACACAAATCACACACACACACACACACACACACACACACACACACACACACACTCACACTCACTCACTCAAACACACACACACACACACACGCGCAAACATCACACCACCACACTCACATCACTCACTCTCACACACACTCAAAATCAACCACACACACACCACACACACACACACTCACTCACTACTCTCACACACTCTAAAATCACACAACACACACACAAAAGTCACATGATCTGTGTCATACACACTGACTATGAGAAAACGTATTCTTCTAACCTAACCTCACCTAACAGTCTAGTCTGAGAGTTAGTAGACATGGAGTTACTTATAGTTACTAGATGTTTAAAGGTGGACTATCAAAATAAAGTGTAACCAAGTTTTTGTGAACTATAATAACCCGGTTACTTCCACTGATCACAACTTTATGATCTTCAAAGTGAAAGACAGATGGATCAGAGAAATGAGCTCAATTGTAAATAACGATTTGAGAGCCTCATTAAGGCTAAGTTCAGTTTCAGAAGCTCTTATCAAATTATTATTATCATCAAACCTCATCCCACCGTTGTGTTAGTGTGTACTGTAGTGCGCTAGTGTAGCAGTCATCAGTGTTGTGTGTGTGTGTTGTGTGTGTGTGTGTGTGTGTGTGTGTGTGTGTTGTGTGTGTGTGTGTGTGTGTTTGTGGTTTGGTTTGTGTGTGTGTGTGTGTGTGGTGTGTGTGTGTGTGTGTTTGGTGTTGTGTGTGAGTGTATTTAAGTGTGAGTGTGGGTGTGTTTTGTTTGTGTTGTTGTGTGTCGGCGTGTTGGTGTGGGGTGTGTTTGGTTTTGTGTTGTGTGTTGTGTGTGTGGTGTGTCGAACGTGTGAGTGTGGGTGTGTTTGGTTTGTGTGTTGTGTGTGTGTGTGTGTGTCGGTCGGTGTGAGTGTGGGTGTGTTTTGTTTGTTTGTGATGTGTGTGTGTGTGTGTGTGTGTGTGTTGTGTGTGTTTGTTTGTGTGTTGTGTGTTTGTAAGTGTGAGTGTGGGTGTGTTTTTTTGTGTTTTGTTGTGTGTGTGTGTGTGGTGTGTTTTGTTTTGTGGTTGTGTGTGTGTGTGTCGTCCGTGTGGGTGTGTGTTGGTTTGTGTGTGTGTTGTGTGTGTGTCGGCGTGTGCGTGGTGGTGTTTTGGTTTGTCTTTTTGTGTGTGTGTGTATGTCTGTGCGTGTGGTGTGGTTTGGTTTGTATTGTGTCGTGTGGCGGTGTGTTTGTTTTGTTTGTGTGTGTGCGTTTGTGTGTGTGCGTGTCTGTGTGCGTGTGGGTGTTGTTGTTTGTGTTTGTGGTGTGCGTGTGTGTGGTGTGTAAGTGTGGTGTGGGTGTGTTTTGTGTGTGTTCTGTGCGTGTGTGCGTGTGTTGTGTCGTCCGTGTCCGTGTGGGTGTGTTTGGTTTCTGTTATGTGAGGTGTGTGTGGGTGTGTGGTGTATGTAATGTAAGGTGGGGTGTGTTGGTTTGTATTGTGTGTGTGTGTGGGGGCGTGGTGCGTGTGTGGTGTTTGGTATGTCCATTTCTTTGTGTAGCTGACGTGGATTCAGAGGTCAGGTGACTGCGGTGGGCGTTTGCAGTGCTTTACCCCTGCCAGCACATTGAACATGACGCACAGGCTTTCCCTGACAACCCTCCTGAATATTCATCATCTCATCTACATGCACATAAACCACTGCGCCTGGCAATTAAACATGCCTTCATTAGCATGATTATTAATGCAGAGCTTTGCCAAATTCTTGGGTTTATGTAAATGATAAACTGACTGTGGAGACACAGAAGTGAGGACAGACGGGCAGTGAAGTGTGTGTGTGTGTGTGTGTGTCTTTGTCTCGTGTGTGTGTGTGTGTCTGTGTTGGTGTGGTGTGTGTGTGATGTGAAAGTGAGAGTGAGTGAGCAGAGGAGTGTGTGTGTGTTTGTGTGGTGAGTGAGAGTGTGTGTGTGTGTCTGTGTGTGTGTGGTGGGGGGGGTGTGTGTCTGTGTGTGTGTGTGAGTGAGATGTGAGTGTGCGTGTCTGTTGTGTGTGTGGGGGGGGGTGAGGGTGTGTGTGTGTGTGTGTGTGTGTGTGTGTGTGTGTGTGTGTGTGTGTGTGTTGTGTGTGAGTGAAAGTGAGAGTGTGTGTGTGTGGGTGTGTGTGTGTGTGGGTGTGTAGTGAGAGAGAGTGAGTGTGCGTGTCTGTGTTGTGTGGGGGGGGGTGAATGTGTGTGGTGTGTGTGTGTGTGTGTGTGTCTGTGTGTGTGTGATCTCATTTTTATGATTTAAAGCACGGCTACAGTGTCTTCCAACTATGTACAATCTGTCAATATGGTATCCGTCAAAATACAACTCCTATTGTCTGTTACATGAAAATCAACGGACAATGAAACCGTTGCTCACATCTTAAACGGATGTTGTTGCTACAAAGGACTGTATGTGTCCAGACACGATCGCCTGGTTGATTTGATTGTAAAGGACTTGAAAACAATACATAAAGACAGTCAGATTTACCAGCACCACTATTGTTGAATTGAGCTGGTTATGTCACAACACATATAACCGAGACTATTTAAAAACATCCCAAACACTCCTGACATTGTGATTGTGAACAAGGCTTTGAACACTGTATTTGTTATTGAGGTTGGTTGTTCTTTTGATCTGTATTTGGATACCTGCTATCTTTCCAAATTGCTAAAATATCAACCATTGTTGAAGCCGTCCATCAACTTGACTATCAGTGCAGTTAATAACTCTAGTGTTTGGAAGTTTTAGGTCATGTGCTCAATAATGTGATTAAAGGACTGCAGTTAGGTGGATTGCAAAAAAAGCAAGCAAAAAAACGTGCTAAATTTTGTTCAGTTTCAGCCATTATTGGGAGTATGCAAATATGGAAACGGAGATGTTTTTGTCTATCCTTGAGTGTTGAATGTCGTTCATCTAAGGACTTGTGAAATGTATGTTAGCCATGTGTACCTGTCATTATGCAAACTTACTTCCCTAAGTATTGGATTCTGTTTTTGTTGCTTGCCTTGTGGATCCAAATAAAAGAAGAAATGTGGGGTGAGGGGGGTGAGTGTGTGTGTGAGTGAGAGTGAGTGTGTGTGTGTTTCACAGTTAGGCACTCCACAGGCATGATTTTACCTAGAGAATAGCTCTAATTACTGCACTTATGAAGATGTGTGTGTGTCGCATTTACATTTAATAATTTAGCAGAAGCTTTTATCTAAAGTGACTAACAAATGAGAGAAACACAAGCGATGTGTCCTACAGAGACAGGAGAGAATGATATTTTCTGAAGCTGCATGTATTTGAAATATATATTCTCCAGACGAATCTTTTGCAGTCAGTCGAGCTCTGCGGTGATTGTGGATTTGTGTTGGTCAGCTGGAATCGATTCCCTCGACAAATACACAAACTCTCTGACAAATCATGAAAAAGTTAATCATGAAAATCTTTACATATGAATACAAATTTTTTTTTAGTTTTAAAGCAATTGGCTAAATGTGTAAGCTAGGAATGAAACTACACTACAGTCACGTGACTTCAGAAACAATAGACATTAAAATCAAGATAATATATATATATTAAAAAATGTATCCCAAAATGACAGAGAATATTGCCCAGAGTTAAAATGTAGATGATAAAAGCAACGGACCCAGCACTGAACCCTGAGGTACACCATGAGTAACTGTGGCAGTTTTAATGTGACATTTTTCTCCTTTCAAGAAATATTTTCTATTATGTATGTGCAACCTGAACCAGGCTAGTGCATTATTATTATTGACCCCAATGGCAGCCAAACATTACAATAGAATTGAGTGGGAGATGGTGTCTAAAGCTGCAGTGAGATCGAGAAGGCTCAAGGTGGATAAAAAGTCACTGTCAGCTGCAAGCAGGGGTGGACTGGCCATCTGGAGGTTCTGGAGAAGTCCAGTACGGACGTGCATCCAGCGGCTGGTTCATCAGCAAAGAACAAGTGTCACATTAAGTGACGCGGAGTGTCTATTTACACTAACTCCGCCCACCAAGGTGTGATTGGGCCGGTCAACATAACAAAGGACGGATGATAATCGCCAGCTCCAGTGGCGCAGATGGTAAAGCGTATGACGTTTTGACGTGATCAACCCGTGTTTGAATCTGCCTTTTGGCGAAGTTTTCAGACCAGAAGAGCTTATTTTGTTAATTCAAATGAAGGAAATAATCAAAAAGTTTAAATTGAAGTATCGTTGTGTAGGGAGAGCTTTATTGTCCCAATAAGGTGGCATCCATTTTATAATTTGAATAAAATAAAAATTTACACTCACTCAAGTTATTATTGCATACTGTTTTATAATGTATTGCAATACTGAGGTGCAGATAATTGCCACTATTTGCAATAAGTAGTATATCTAGCAGAAAATCCTGCTGTTTTAACAGTTTAATAGAATAGATAATCTCAATAAGTGTGAATAGCCGCTGCCTTAAGTGATTCTACAACGGGTTACGTTGGAGAGATATGAGTTAGAAAATACAGTAAATGAAGTCGCTCATGAAGTGTGACACACAACACACACACACACACACACACACACACACACACACGCACACACACAGACACACACACACAATACAAACAAAACACACCCACACTCACACACACACACACACACACACACACACACACACACACACACACACACACACACACACACAAACACACAACACACACACACACACACACACACTCACACGCCCCCCCACCCACACACACACACACCCACAATACAAACAAAACACACCCACACACACAGAGACAGACAGACACACACAGAGACAGACAGACACACACACACACACACACACACACACACACACACACTTTTCAGAACAAGAATTCTGTTATTTCAGGTTTCTAGATTCTAGGTTTATGTTTATCATTGTCATATTATACATTTGCGTTCTGCTCTTTTATATAGTTTTCAAGTATTTTAGTTCATATAGTAATATGTATTTATTTCAATCTCATGCTGAAAGATCAAAACCAGCACATAATTTGTAAAGGTTTTACCTGATTATAATGAGAATTGTATTGGTTTTAATGGAAACTGTAATGGTGCCAGTTGGTCTCTACTGGTAATTGGTCATTAAAAAACAAAACAACACTAAATCCTAATGTAATATGTCCCAAAACACACTACGAGAAACCATTATTTAATACTGAAAGTTGATAGTTTGTACTGGTATTGAAAATTGGATTTCTGTGATGGTTTCTGTTGTTTTGTAAGCAGGGACACCAAGGGTTTGTGATGTAATTTGCCATAAATGCGACAGGATTGCTTGTAATATTGTGAGATATAGAGACTGTTTGTACTGTAGTTGTGACGGGCCTATTTGGGAGAAAATCCAGGGCTGTTTAGTACTCCCAGTCCGTCCCTGGCTGCAAGTAGAAGATCATTTGCTTTAGTCTGTTCTAAACGTTTCGAGGTTGGACATGGGATGGGGATTATCTGAATACAAGCAGTAAATGTCACAACGGCAAAGGCAACAAATCAAGCACACACTGTAAACATTTTTTACAGTTTATGCCTATTGCTTGAACACTATAGACACATGCTAAGACCAAAGTAATAAAACTTGAAGCTTTTGTTTCTACACCTTAAACACAGTGTAACCATACCTAACAAAAGCGCTACTTTGCACTTCAGTTGCAATTCTACCATTGGGAAAACCCATTGGGAAAACACATCTATTCAAAACACAAAACACACTGGGTGATTGAAACACTTAGACATACACCTGAAAACACTTACTTACAAAAACTGATCACCAATCAGCCAACCAAAATAGGCTCCAGTTGAGCCATTGTGAGAACTTTGCAAGCATGGAGGCAGGGAGAGTAAGAGGTGGAGAGAGGGGTAGAGAGAGGTAGAGAGAGGTATAGAGAGAGGGGGGGTAGAGAGATGTAAAGAGAGAGAGAGAGAGAGAGAGAGAGAGAGAGGGGTAGAGAGTAGAGATGTAGAGAGAGATGTAGTAGAAGTAGAGGTAGTAGGTAGGACATGGTCAAAGAGGCTATGCACAGAACAGTATGTCAGATGATATTAGAGCAATGTTGGTGGATCATGTGATAAATCATGGCCTGACGATGAGGAAAGCTGGGCAGAGAGTCCATCCACATCTAAGCCGGTTCACAGTTGCATTCATCATAAGGACGTTCAGACTGGAAAACAGGTATGTCTTCAACTCTCCACTCCAGACTGTATTTACAGTACTGTACCATATCACATTATTGCAAGTCGGCTAGTGCTCCTTTTGTAACAACAAAACTGTGTGTGTGTGTGTGTGTGTGTGTGTGTGTGTGTGTGTGTGTGTGTGTGTGTGTGTGTGTTTCCTGTCGATCACAGCGCTAAGGTCACAGGTTCGATTCCTTACTTTGTGCCTTACTAAAACAGACTGTAAGTGAGTTCATTACTGCAGAAATGCATCATCACAGTCAGCTGAGTCTCCAGTGGCTTCATAAAGAGAAATATGAATGAACAAAGACTTCATAAAAATGAATGATAATTAATAAGTGTAGAAATCTTTATGTGAGAGTTTAGAGGATAGACAACTTCATTAGCTCAGTATAAAATACTACCGTGTGTGTGTGTGTGTGTGTTTCACAGCTTCAGTTTGTCATGATACTGCTATTGTGTTTAAATGAAGACAGTAGCTGTAAATAACCCTGTGATTCTCACACACACACACATACTGTGACGACACACGCGCGCTGACGGTGGCTCGGGTCTCCGGTGGGCGACTCCGTGGGACACTTGCAGAATTATTAATGAAAGTCAGTTCCTACTGTACGTCTGTGTGACTAAAACAACAACACACACACTTACCCAGTCTGCCAGAACACACACAGACACACACATACACACACACAGATACACAAGCGTGGCTTTTCATATTCAACTCATAAATACAATTTTAGCGATCAGTGAACCGGTGTAAATTGCTATATTCTGACTATATTTATTCATTTGATCAGTTGACTGGACTTTAGCATTAATGTTTGAGTGACAGGACATGTACAGGAGGTGTGTGGGGGGGTAAGTCGTCACAATGGGAAGCTCCATAAACTGTGTGTAAAACAAATGTGACCACTTGCCCCGCCCAACCACAGTTTAACCATAATAATGTCTCTTGTCTCTTTTTTATTGTGAAAATTTGATTTTATTAATATTATACTTTATGAATTGAAGACACTTTTTATTTATGCGAATTGTTTCTTTTCTGTCAAGTGTGAAATTGCATCTTGATGAATAACATGACAATGAAGCTGAATAGAATTGTATATGCAAATAGAAGTCACACATTTACAGTATGTTATAAAAATATGGGAACATTGTTTGAAAACATTCAAATGTTGTAATCATAACATAATTTAAAGGTTACAAAACTCTCTCTTAAACATTCCACAAATTTTCTAACATTATTCAAACATTTGTAAAAATTGCAAATGTTCTTATTGTGATCATAAAATTATTTAAGATTTTCAAAAAAAGAAATGATTTTCATATTTCATATAACTTATGATTATATATGAAAAATGTTTTTTTATTATAAGAATGTTCAAAAACATCAATCAAGTAATACAAATAACATTATAAGGACATTCAGAGAATGTATCTCAAATATGAATATAGTTGCATTAGTTTAAGAATATTAAAGAACCTGTTTGAGAACAGTCTGCATTTCCCTTTAGAGACACTAGTGGTGCATAGACAAGTCAGCTCAATTCAAGCTTGCATTCACTTTAAACCACCTCATATATATATTTTTTTAAAGTATGAATTATTATAATCAGCCGTCTGAAATAATCAGCCGTCTGAAATAATCAGAGGTGCTCAGAATGGATTTAATCTGGAAACTCCCGGCCAATGAAGCAGCGCATGTGGAGCTTGCATCGCTCATATTCCGGATACTGAGCTAAAGTTGACAACGCTTGATTGATTTCTTGCCATTTTGAGAGTAACTATAATGATGCATATGTTTTAAGATGAGACGGGTTCAGTTTCGAAGCAGTGAGCTGGAACTCAATGGCTGTTGTGGTTCAGCTCAAATATGAAATATGCATTTTCATGAAATGTCTATTGTGGATCATAACTCATTAAATTCATCTATAGCTGCAGGACTTCATCTAAACGCATTCTGTTCAAGATTCTCCGAATCCAGTAAAACACATGTATTGTGTTTGCAATGTCCACATGTATTTGTGTAAATGTCATGATTTTGATCTTCTAGCCTGTTATTCTCTTCATTATATTTAATGGTCTGAACAGTTCCCGTAAGATACATTATATCACTCCAATGCCCCCTGCACAAATAAACTGAATGTATTAAGGCTGACTGCTCATTTTGTACCATATTCCGTTCTTTGGCAGCGATAGACTCTATGTACCCCTGCTAAAAAAACAACAACAATAGAAGCCCAATAGAAACCAGCACAGAAATTCTAATGGTTTACATTAAAATACCATTATCTTTTTCCAGTTAAACCATTGCAAAATTACTTTTGTAATGTGTTTTAGGCATTTTTCCATCCCATCAATAGAATCCATCACATACCAGTAGACACCATTATAGTTTCCATTAAAACCAATGCAATTCCCATTAAAACCATTACAGTTTCTATTTTAGTTTTTTAGCAGTGACAGTAAGTCCAAATAGCTATTCTATATACACAATGTGAAAATGGCATGATTTTCTTCAAGTTATACTTCTTATTGCAGTTAGTCTGCACTTCAATATTGTAATACATTATGAAATTATAACATATTGAGTGCAAATTATATTTTTTTATTAAATGAATGCCACTTATCCCTCCCGACACCTACCCAATATTTTATTTTCAACTTTTCATTTTTATTGAAATTAAATGCCTCAAATACCTGCAAATAAGACATTGTCTCCTTGCCACCATTAAAAATGGCCCTGACCCACCAACGGATATACAACATGTCTTTGGTACAATGAGTCATATTGTTCCACTTTCTATGCCTTAATTAGAGAAGTTAATGCACCTAATTTAAGTGGCATGGGAAAGAGATCTGGGGAAACAATCAAGGATGAAAGTGGAGGCAGGTTGTATCCAAATGACACACTTGTGTTCGTGAAATTCAATCCGAACTGATAAACTATACAATTTTTAAGAGATGTAACTGGACTCCAAGTAGGATGGCTAGACTTAAATTAAGAGATGATGATGACCTGTGCTGGAGGTTGAATACTGATGCTATGGTTCAATATGATTGTACAATGTGTTAATAACATGTTTGGCCTAACACTACACAGGAATCCTGCACTCTGTATGCTGGGTATTTTACCAGAAGACGCATGCAAACTAAGGCAATGGTGCCGTCTAGCTCAGGTGTCTGGATGGAGAGTCATTCTGAGACATTGGAAATCCGTTACGCCCTCTTCATTTGATGAATGGCTAGAACTCATGTCCGGTATTGCTGGCTATGAACGTGTGATATTTAGAGTCTCGGGACACCTGGGTTTGTATATGAAAATGTGGGGTTCTTTTCTTGCTTTGATTGAGAAAATGGTATAACGAGATAAATATAATGTCAATATATGGCAGAAATACATATATAGTCTAATATGCCGCGGTATGTTTAAAACCTATATATGTATATATTTTATTTTTACTTATTTTATTTTTTGGGGTGGGGGGAGGGGTCAATTTTTAGATGTCATATTTCTGACTGTTATTGTTAAGTGTTATATTAAGTCAGTTTTGTTAACGTCAATTTCTTAAATTAAGTTTGGAATGTTTGACTGTTCAAAAAAAATTCAAGATATTAAATGCCTTTCCGATGTGATATGAGATTTAAAAATTAGCGGGAAAAAGTTCGGCTTCGAACTCAAAGATAATCTTTAACGTCTACACCAATGGAGCTGTTGATATAAAGGGTTGCCAGGTTTAAAAAAAAACAAAACACCAAATTTTTACTGTTTAAAAGGAGGTCCCCATGCACGGCGGGCCCAAGCCAACCTCGGTGCCGCCAATATTGTCAAAGCTTGATTATTCACACACTATAACCCTAACACACCCATTATCAGTTGTGTTTGTTGTAGCTGTGTTGCTTATCATATCATCGTCTGCCTGGCATGTTTTTACTCGCATCCTTTTAATTGTAACAGCGATCGGGTGTTAATTTGCACTTTAACACGGCATACGTAATGTGGTGTGCTGAAAAGCAGCTAAATAAATCAGCAGACAATGCATTTACAGAACAGAATGTAAACATAAATATTAATCGCAATTGTACTTTTATTACAAATCATACTTTTAATGATAAATATATGGTAAAATTAGTATTGTAGAGGCTAAATATCACAATATTGAGGTTGCTTCTATATATCATGCGATATCTAATGCGCATCTTGTCAGTGATCTTGATAACAAACGTGGTTTTGCGCAGCTTGTCAGTGAACAACGGCACTGTGTGGTAAATGCAGCGTCATGTGAAATCATGGAAATTACTTTTTATTACAGGAAGAGATGTGCATTAGATATCGCATGCGAGATATCGTGCAGCCCTAGCTGCTTCAATCCGTGGCCACAGCGTTAAAGTAGTATCCAGGGAAAACCACAGACTCGGCAACACTGTTGATAGACGATCAGCTGTTATAGTGTTGGCTCGCCCAAGCCCAGGTTGGTGGGCGGAGTTTATGTAAATAGCCTCTGCCAACAATGCGGCCTGTTTGCACTTATTGTAAATTGACTCAGTGATCTGATTGGCCTGTAGGGGGCGTGTCACACTCTTTCTCCATCACAGGGGCTCTGGCCACATTTCCACCGATGGGTTTAGCAGATCGTTCATTTAATAGATAAATAATGCAATGAGTTTAATGAACCCATCTTTTACATAACACACTTATGTGGAGCAGAACAGCGGTATTTTTCCATTTGCTCCAGGTTCGTCTAGATTCATTAATTACGGCTCTCTTAAAAGCCAACAGTGTTAATGGTGTTTGAAAGCACTTGTTCTGTATGTGTTAAGTGTATGTGACTGTGTGTGTCGTTCTGATGATGCATCTCAGAGCTAGCTGTGTTGGTGAGCACATGTATGTTACATGACGCCTGCATGCATGAAGACACGGCTGCGCTCAGATGTGAGACACACACACACACTCTCACACACACACACACTCACACTGACACACACAGACACACACTCACGCTCACACAGACACACACACTCACGCTCACACAGACACACACACACAAGCTCACACAGACACACACAGACACTCACACTCACACACGCTCACACAGACACTCACGCTCACACAGACACACACTCACACATGCATGCTCATGCACACGCACACACACACTCACACACTGCGGGGTGCTCATGTCTGTACAGTTGCAGCTGTGTGTTTACACACGTCATCACTCGAATCATCTCAGCCTTCACCACACTGTATATGAGTGTGTTCATGAGGGCTGCTTTTGGCCTTTGCACCACAACCAATGATTGTTTTCCAACTCAAACAAAATAAACTTTACTAAATCAAGATGCATTAACTTAGATATAAGTATTGTTTCCTAAAATAATCTAGCTTCGTCTGTGAATTAAGTTGTTTTTCTTACTCCATTGGCAGATATTTGTTCTTGTTTTAACCAAAAAACATTTAATTTTGAAATTTTTTGAATTCAAGCAAGACTTAATATCTTAAATCATTTTGCTTTTCAAGTAAGTGCATTTCGGTTTAAGATTGATTAGATGTGTGTCCTGGAAAACAAGACCAAATACTGAAGAAGAATATGCTTTTTTAAAGTGTGGAAGCATCTTATGTGTGTATGTGAACTCATGAATCCTGTCAAAAAATCGAAATAAAAGTATGGATTTGTATATCGCAAATAGAACTGGAGCTTGTTTGTATGACCGGAATTTTGTTGTAATTGTTATTGTTCCTCTGTCCATTATTTTCATGACTATCTAAATTCTTACTGTAATAGGGGGGGGTCTTTGCAAAATATAACTTGTGTTTTTTTCTTTAAAAATTTATAAGCAAGCCCAGCTCAGGTGACAATAAGTAACGCAAAAGTATCATAATGCATTATTTTCCATAAAAAGTTATCCAATTTGTTGTTTTTATGGATGTTAGAATTACTGTAACGCATCTGTTAAATAAAAAAACAGCATATTTTGGATTTATTTTCAATTTAAAAAAATTATATATTTTTTTATTGCATGTTAATTCAATTACGATAATTAAAATATAATTATTTTTATGTATGCAGTATAGCTTATTTTTGTTATATGTATTTTATAATATTTCTATCTTTGTAGTAGTGATTGGTAGACTTGTAATATGTGTATATATATATATATATATATATATATATATATATATATATATATAATTGTAATTTCAAATTAGTATTTTTTACAAGTAATGATAGAGTGTGTGTATCTGGTGTGTGTGTGTGTGTGTGTGTGTGGAGGAGCAGCTTTGATCTGCTGGAGCTCTCAGCGCTGACGCACACGGCTGATATTGCTGTTGTTTAAAGCATGTTAAAACACACTTCAGCTCATTTCAATGGTGCTCTGGACTCATTCCTTCCCAACGCTATCCTCTCGTCCAGTCAGGGTTTGGAAAAGCTGCCACAGTAGTTTCATAGAGGCATTTCATAATCATCATTCTGTCATAATTTACGCAAACCTGTCTGAGTGCGTCAATATCTTCCGTACAACACAAACGAATATGTTTTGATAAATGTATCAGTGTTTTTTGACCATAAAATGGAAATCAGTGGGCTCTAGTGTTGTTTGAACCCCATTCTTCATCATGGATCATTCCACTTAATTTTAATTTCCCAACCTTTTTTTTAGATGATTACCTCTATGCATTGTCAATGCATAATGTGCATTTCCATATAAACACAATAAACATAATGCACGTTCTTCTGACTCAGATTTAAATGCAAACATAATGATGAAAAAGCTTCATAGTTTATGAAGTCTCAGTGCTAAATGTTTTGTAGTTAGTACCCAGTTATGCAGAACGTTGCTGATCTTTATTATTATTATTATTTTATGGGCGTGAGAAAGTAGGAGAGCGTGCAATGTTTTAAACCATTTCCCAGCGTGATTATCTCTGGATAAAGTTGAGATTAAAGTCCTCTATTGCAGCATTCAGCCGTGCAAATATTGAGTTTGAGATCCCGCTGGTTACAGAAGTCTAGCTTGGAGAGATTTGGCGAAAAGCCTACTTTGACGATTGAACAGATGCACCAGAAGCATTGCAAATAAAAACAACTGTTTATGATTGACATGCAATGGCTGAGGTCTAAATGTCGCTGGGAAAATGTCAACTAGTCAATCCACAAGTGTTGACTGACTTATCGAGTCATTATAAAAGAGGACGTTCTGGGGGGGTTGTGGGTAAACCCGCAGATGTTGTGTGGGCTCTCAGAGGTCAACAGATGCTCCTTCCATCATTCTTCCAGTCAAATGTCATCTCTTCACAATGACAGACAGCAGATGTGTGATGCACCGTCAGTCTTTGTGAGCGACTCCAGCTCATTGTTCGCAGTGATGGAGCTGTGCTTTCACGCCGCCGCCTGTAACCTTTCCATGTGCAATGCTGGATGTGTCACGTATGTTCACAGGAGTCATGTGACATTCACAAGATCTCAAACACGCCAATGGAAACCACCTCCACCCTCCTCTAAAGCCATCTGCTGCATGGGGGGGAATCTCTGGACGTCTTATTCTCAAACGCTCACAGATCTGTGAGTCAGATGTGATTTATTACCTCGGGACACTTTATAATATTCATTCATAAAACCACGCAGTCCATGTGACGTTAATCACTGCATAACGTGATGTTCTTTCTCTTATTGGAAATGTGACAGTGACATAAGATCTTCATCAAATTCATCAGTTTATGCTTAAAATTAGACCTCATATGTGACCACAGAAGCAGTCATAAGCAGCACATCTATATTTGTAGAAATAGTCAACAAGTCAAAATTATACATTTTTATTTTATGACAAAAATCATTAGATATTAAGATCATGTTCCATGTAGATATATCCCACCGTAAATATATCAAAACTTAATAATATGCATCACTAGGAACTTCATTTGAACAACTTTAAAGATGATTTTCTCAATATTTAGATTTTTTTTGCACCCTCAGATTCCAGATTTTTTTATATTGTCCAAACCATACATCAATGGAAATATTATTTATTCAGCTTTCAGATGATGCATAAATCTCAATTTCACAAAAATTACCCTCATGACTGGTTTTGTGTTCCAGGGTCATATTTAAGCAAATGGGGTTAGAAAAACAAAATTGTTTTTCATTTGATTTAAGCTGATTGGCAGATATGTTTGATAATGTTTTATTATTTTCTCAGAAAATAAGGCTATTTATGTCACTTTTCACCTTGATTTAGTTTGTAGCACCGTTTTTTTATGCATTTAACCTGTGACTCTCGTTTACAAACGCATTGACTGTAATTCATAATTGCTGTCAGCATGTAAATTAATCTTGTTTTTAGGATATTTGCTCAATTTGGTTGCTGTACACACCGGTGATTTGCATAGTTTGATGCTTCATGTTGAGATTATTAGTACCCAATTTTAATATGATTAAATATGTTTTACTATAATATTATAGCTTTTGTTAATATTTATCTTTATATTTTTTTCATTTAATTTTTTTTAAATATAATTTTCATTTTTAGAACTGTTTTTTATTTTAAAATAGTTTTTAATAAATTTAATTTATTAGTTTTATTTTAAGTACTTAAATTTAAAGCGAATACAAGTTTATATATATATATATATATATATATAATTTTAGTTCTCATTTATTTTGTTTAAATATTTTTTTTTTTTTTTTATATATTAGTTTTAGTTGACCATAACAAATGTTACTCTCACACAGGCGTTCATTTATTATTCATGAGTTACAGTGAGCCGTCTTCTGATTGGTGTGAGGGTTAAGCTCAACAAACAGGCTCTCATGCATTATGCATGAGTTACAGTGAGCCGTCTTCTGATTGGTGGGAGGGTTGCGCTCAACAAACAGGCGCTCATGCATTATGCATGAGTTACAGTGAGCCGTCTTCTGATTGGTGGGAGGGTTGCGCTCAACAAACAGGTGCTCATGCATTATTCATGAGTTACAGTGAGCCGTCTTCTGATTGGTGGGAGGGTTAAGCTCAACAAACGCAGGCTCTCATGCATTATGCATGAGTTACAGTGAGCCGTCTTCTGATTGGTGGGAGGGTTGCGCTCAACAAACAGGCGCTCATGCATTATGCATGAGTTACAGTGAGCCGTCTTCTGATTGGTGGGAGGGTTGAGCTCAACAAACGCAGGCTCTCATGCATTATGCATGAGTTACAGTGAGCCGTCTTCTGATTGGTGGGAGGGTTGCGCTCAACAAACAGGCGCTCATGCATTATTCATGAGTTACAGTGAGCCGTCTTCTGATTGGTGGGAGGGTTAAGCTCAACAAACACAGGCGCTCATGCATTATTCATGAGTTACAGTGAGCCGTCTTCTGATTGGTGGGAGGGTTGCGCTCAACAAACAGGCGCTCATGCATTATGCATGAGTTACAGTGAGCCGTCTTCTGATTGGTGGGAGGGTTGAGCTCAACAAACACAGGCGCTCATGCATTATTCATGAGTTACAGTGAGCCGTCTTCTGATTGGTGGGAGGGTTAAGCTCAACAAACACAGACTCTCATGCATTATGCATGAGTTACAGTGAGCCGTCTTCTGATTGGTGGGAGGGTTGCGCTCAACAAACAGGCGCTCATGCATTATGCATGAGTTACAGTGAGCCGTCTTCTGATTGGTGGGAGGGTTAAGCTCAACAAAACAGGCGCTCATGCATTATTCATGAGTTACAGTGAGTCGTCTTCTGATTGGTCGGAGGGTTGCGCTCAACAAACACAGGTGCTCATGTATTATTCATGAGTTACAGTGAGCCATCTTCTGATTGGTGGAAGGGTTGAGCTCAACAAACACAGGCACTCAAGTATTATTCATGAGTTACAGTGAGCCGTCTTCTGATTGGTGTGAGGGTTAAGCTCAACAAACATCTTCAGAAAACACTTTAAAATGTTAAATCTGCTGAAACGATCAACATCTGTAGAACAAACATGAACTGAGAAAAGCTACATCGGTATAAACTCGTGAAAAGTAGACTTTCCCAAAGGAAACACCTGCTCAAATCTGATTAAAATAACTCCATAATGTCTGTAATGACATATAACCAGGCCGTTTATGCATAAATAACACACGCAGCATAATGGGGGAGTGTGAAATAGAATTCACAGAAATTGCAAATTGCAGCCAATCTTCTTGTGTTGTTTTTATATTCTTGTCTTTACTCATCAAACCAAAATAGTGTATTGATCAGAGCCGCTGCAGGAATCAATTATGAGAGGCTTCGCTTCTGAATGCTCATTTAACCCCGAAATCACCCTCCGCCTCGCACTTTATTCGTCTGCCTCAATTAAGATGATATTTACAGCGTTTCTGCTGTGATGGTCAGTGATTTAAAGTCTTATTTTAGCCATGTTTTGAGGCTCTTTGAGGCTCTTTATTGGTGTTTTTGTGCTCACTGTTTGTTTGTGGCATTAATTCGCACTCTGTGATCTTTCATTATGTTATGCGTCGTTCATCTAGACCGGCTCAATCATATCCTAAAAACACTGTTGACTTGTGTTTGGACTTTAAATATGTATTTACTAGGAACTATTTCTGTATCACTGCATATAAGCAATTCAAACAAACACAGACAGACTTACAACAAACCACGGTGTAGGTATACAAATATCAGTGTACTTGTAGTATACTTGTAAGTGTGCTATTTCAATACTCTTGTGTTCTATACTTCAGTGAACTATACACAGTGTCACTATCTTAACAAGACCACTTCTAAACTATCTAAGCTAACGGAGTGTGTTAGAAATGTAAAAGATTGGATGGCCAATAATTTTCTCCTATTAAATTCAGATAAGACAGAGATATTATTTATTGGACCAGAATCTCTTGGATCACATCTAGATGGATGTACTGTTCCTTCCTCTACAGTCAAAAATCTGGGTGTTGTATTAGACAGCAACTTATCTTTTGAAAATCATATTTCCCATGTTACAAAAACAGCATTCTTCCATCTTAGAAACATTTCCAAACTACGGAACATGTTATGTGTTTCTGATGCAGAAAAGTTAGTTCATGCATTCATGACCTCTAGACTGGACTATTGTAATGCACTGCTAGGTGGTTGTCCTGCATCTTCAATAAACAAGCTACAGATAGTACAAAATGCTGCGGCTAGAGTCAAGAAAATATGATCATATTACTCCAATTTTACAGTCTCTGCACTGAGGTATTAAGTTCCGTGTCAGTTACAAAATATTATTACTTGCCTATAAGGCCCTAAATGATGTAGCTCCTGCGTACCTAACTAATCTTCTATCACGCTACAATCCAACCCGCTCCCTAAGGAACTAAACTCTGGACTCTTGGTAGTACCTAGAATAGCAAAGTCCACTAAAGGAGGTAGAACTTTTTCATATCTGGCTCCCAAACTCTGGAATAGTCTTCGTGATAACGTTCGGGGTTCAGACACACACTCTCTATGTTTAAATCTAGATTAAAGACAAGCATTCATATAATGCATCCCATAATCTAGTACTGCAGGTATATTGGATCAAACGCACATTATTATGCTTTGGCTTGGGTTGAACAACAGCTACGCTAATTATGTCTATATTTGTTTCTCTGTTTCTGGATTAACATCCCATAATTACACAAGCTTCAGTCTGGATCCAACCCTTAAATGATCTGAGATGACCGAACACCTGAGAAGAGATGATGCCGACCACTCAGACAATATACAGAATTAAACTAATTTTGCCATAAGTTAAATATATTACGTTTCTGCAATATATAAATCTATTGCAGAAACGTAATCTCCTGTAAAGTTGCTTTGCAACGATTGAATCGAAAAAGCACTATACAAATAATCTTGAATTGAAGAAACTGTTTTGATTGACTGCACCACATGACTATTCAACAGGTTTGTTTGGAAAGTCTGTTTCTGTGGCTACACACCCAATGAGGATTATGGGATTTCTCCCCTCGTCTGCTGCTTTGTTTTGATGTGTCTGTCTGTTTATGTCTCCATCTCTGTGTTTGTTCGTGTGTGTGTGTGTGTGTGTCTGTCTGTCTGTCTGTTTATGTCTCACTCTCTCTCTGTGTGTGTGTGTGTGTGTGTCTGTCTGTCTGTCTGTTTATGTCTCACTCTCTCTCTGTGTGTGTGTGTGTGTGTGTGTGTGTGTGTGTGTGTCTGTCTGTTTATGTCTCACTCTCTCTGTGTGTGTGTGTGTGTGTGTGTGTGTGTGTCTGTCTGTTTATGTCTCACTCTCTGTGTGTGTGTGTGTGTGTGTGTGTGTGTGTCTGTCTGTTTATGTCTCACTCTCTGTGTGTGTGTGTGTGTGTGTGTGTGTGTCTGTCTGTTTATGTCTCTATCTCTTTGTGTGTGTGTGTGTGTGTGTGTGTGTGTCTGTCTGTTTATGTCTCCATCTCTGTGTTTTTGTGTGTGTGTGTGTGTGTGTGTGTGTGTGTGTCTGTCTGTTTATGTCTCCATCTCTGTGTTTTTGTGTGTGTGTGTGTGTGTGTGTGTCTGTCTGTTTATGTCTCCATCTCTGTGTTTTGTGTGTGTGTGTGTGTGTGTGTGTCTGTCTGTTTATGTCTCCATCTCTGTGTGTGTGTGTGTGTGTGTGTGTGTGTGTGTGTCTGTCTGTTTATGTCTCCATCTCTGTTTGTGTGTGTGTCTGTTTATGTCTCTGTGTGTGTGTGTGTGTGTGTGTGTGTGTGTGTGTGTGTGTGTGTGTGTGTCTGTCTGTTTATGTCTCCATCTGTGTGTGTGTGTGTGTGTGTGTGTGTGTGTGTGTGTGTGTGTGTGTGTGTGTGTGTGTGTGTGTGTGTGTGTCTGTCTGTTTATGTCTCCATCTCTGTGTGTGTGTGTGTCTGTCTGTTTATGTCTCACTCTCTCTCTGTTTGTGTGTGTGTGTATGTGTGTCTCACTCTCTGTGTGTGTGTGTGTGTGTGTGTGTGTGTGTCTGTTTATGTCTCACTCTCTCTCTCTGTGTTTGTGTGTGTGTGTGTATGTGTGTGTCTGACTCTCTTAAGGGCTCATTTCCTGTGTGTTCATCCTCAGCGTGTCCTCGATAACACAAGCAGCGTTCAGCATGTGAGGCTTTCATCAAACGCTCACACATAAACAGCCTCTTGCATTCAACACATGATGATCGACATTTCAGAAGTGCTGCAGAAGAAATGCAATCATTTACAGAGCCGTTCACAAAAACCCTGTTCGCACGGCTTTTGTTCTACACAGGGAAGGTAAAGTCACAATCACGGAGCTTTTCATTCAGCTGAATCCCGTCCGAGGGGACCATCTCAATAAGTGCCGGTAAAGATTACAGCGTCTTTTACCTTCAGTAAAGTGGCCTGTGCAGATAATAGTCATGTGCCAGTATAAATGTACACACGTGCAGTCTGTCGGCTCTTTAAATATTATATTTTCTCAAGCTCTCATATGCTTGAAGTTATTGATACCTAAATATATGTGAAGTGCTTTGAGATCCATTGCAGAATATCCAATAACCGTAGTAAGCATAGAAATGCACGACAGTGATAAAACAACAGCGGTGACAGCAGACACAGACTAATGTATTGTACATAGCAACAAGTCAAGTCTTTTTTTGACATTGACAGAGCACCATACACTCAAAAAAATGATGTTTGCTCTTTGTTCAATTTCATTAATTAAAATGAGCTCATACAACATAACTCTTGGTAAAAATGGTCCCAACTTAATTTTATTAAATATAAACAATGTAATTTAAAAACAATTAGGTTTACACATTTTTTTTTAATTGAGTCAACAAGAATATTTTTCGTTCGATTTTACTTGTGTAACTAGGAAGTGGATTTCCCTTCCCATCATGCTTTGCACAGGGCTGGATAAGGAGAGTAAATCTTGAAATAAAATGTTATTTTAGGCATTGTTTATTTAGATGATAAAATTGGGAGACTTGTTAATGTTTAATGTTCTTTTATGTTTGTATTTAAAAGAGTTTCTGGTATGTTAGTGTTTTGGGGGGTTACCATTGTGGTAAAGTGTAGAGCATGTGCTTGGGTTGAGGACCAGCTAACATGAAACAAAGTTGTTTAATTAACAAAGAAACAATTATGGGCATGCCATGGATGTAACAATATCATCATATGCTATACCTAACAAATTGGCTAATGCCTAAAGTTAAGTAAATCCAACAAATAATTTATTTTCAGTGTAGAAACAATTTATTATCCAGTTAAATGTTTTAGCAAGCATAAAAACATCACTTCATCAATGTATCAATTTAATTTAAACTATACTTGATCAAATGGAATTGGCCCAACTCAATTACAATTCTTCCAATGAATTATTTTGTGAATTATAGAGTGTAGGCTACTGATGTTAAAATCACAATGTAGCGGCTGGATTGCAACTATTACATATATAATTTGCCTATTTACATTGTCTATTTTGTATATACCTAATTTATCTGTTGTATGTTTCTTTATTTGCTTATCATATTTTATATTTTACTGTGCCCTGCTGTTGTTTTGTGCACAGGCATGGCATGGTCTTTATCTAGTAGGAATGAGCCAATTTTTTTTTGTAGTCTTCACTGAAGGAATTTAAGTTTATACAACAAGATTACAACAACTCATTTCAAACAAATTAGATTTTGGTGGAAAAATTTAATTAAATTTCGTGGAAAAGTTTGCTCTAATTTTTTTAAGTTCGTTCAACAACGTTTTTTTTTTTTGAGTGTAGTTGTGGACAATTGTGTGGTTGCTCCAGAAGCTCATGTGAGATGTTCGTCATGACGTTCCTGTGATGATTCAGTGTGTGATTCAGCCTCCGTCTCTTTTCAGGAATGTTTTCATAACATCCATCTGAATAAGAACAAGACGTGTGAGTGTGCGCAATTATGCGGAGTGTCTGTGGCATTACACCTTTAACCCACATCTCTTTCTCTCTCTCATTTGGCTGTTTTGTCCATTGCCTCCAGTGTCCCACCACTTCCGCTCATAGTGTGTCTTTTATTCATTTCTGCCCACGTGTGTGCGTGTGTGTGTGTGTGTGTGTGTGTGTGTGTGTGTGTGTTCAGGGTTGTCACTGCATTCAGCTGAAGTTCATATAGAGATTAAAGTCTTTTCCCACTAGCAACAAAACGAACAACATGTTAAAACACCCCCTGATGGACAAATGTCTGTCTGTCTGTCTGTCCATCTGTCCTTCTATCCATCCAAGTTAATCTGTCTGTCTGTTGAGGCTGTGTGAATCTGGCCAGATCTCATGAGGTCAGTCTGATTAACTGATCTGGTACAGTAGATGCATCCAGACTTGTGTGTGTGTGTGTTTTGTTAATTAAGAGATTAACTTCATCCATCTGACTCCGTAAGACCAGCTGCAGCTGTGATCTCCATCTCTCGCTCGCTTTCATGTCACCGTTGCTGTGTCTCAGTCAAATATGATCTCAATGTAAACGTGAGGTTTCTGCTGACTGTCAAGAAGAGACTGAGAGTGAAATTCAGCAGTGGTTTATCATGATGTGGCAGGTTATAGAAGTGAGACTACTCTTATGAGTGAGTGATGATCCTTCATTACCAGACTGACTTCCACACAATAACATCCCACAGTATGATCGAGTCCATGTGATTAATGGCTAGTTATACACACGCATATTTAAAAGTTATAGATGTCATAGTGTCTGTAATGCATCCCGATTCACCTTCACTCCAAACCTACACCCTCGTCCACTAATTATGTGAATCAGAACACAAACAAACATGTCACAATTGTTTACACACAACCGATAACACGGTTATTAATGAAAAGAGGCGGCATGTTTGAGGTTCACTTCTTTTGTGTCACAGGGTGTTTTTCTTTATCTGTGAAAGATCTCTGATTCATCAGGCCGGTGAGAATTTCACGAAGGCCTGCATCTGGATAAAAATACATCTCGGTTAAGTGAAGACATCATGTACAAGCAGACAAAAGCAGAACGAGAGACAGGAAGTGACCTCATTCAAACCCAGATACCCTGCACTCCGTGTTTCATCTGTTTTGAGTCGCGGGTCGCTGTAAATGTGAGCGTCGTCAGATCCGTGTGGTCCATTAGGGCCGTGATAAACACGGGCGGATCAGAATAGAAACGGAAGAATGGACAAAAGAAGAGAGTATTAAAAGCATCCTATGAATAAACCCTGCTACCACAACAGACGAGTATGAAACCCGTCCATCTGACCCCGTCATCTGTGAGCCTGGGGGGGGGTCAGAGGTCAGCTTTCGCATGTCCTGTTATTTGGATGCTCTAATGAGCATTAATGCACTGGATTCAAGTGAGGAAATTAAGCAAATGGTTCACTGTTTAATTCATCTGAAGCTTTTGGAAATTGATTGAAAGTGCTTGTTAAGTGCGTATGTAAATTGAAGCCAGTGTTCAAATGTTCTGCAGTCATGCTAGACTTCGAGTAAATTCAATTCAATGGGTATGATTTGGAAAGACACACACACGTCTTAATAAAACAGTCTGCATATCAGAGAAAAGACCAAGCCTTGAGGTCAAACAAACGGCATGTAGAGATCAGAAACAGGATTGAATTAAACCACACATCTGGGGAAGAGTTCAGAAACGTATCACAAACACAAAGAAGAGTGGGGGTGTAACCCCGGTGTCCAGGCCAAATCCCCCCCCCCACGGCCCTTATCAATCATAGCCTCCTAATAATCCCCATCCACTTGATTGGCTCTATGTCTCTCTCTCCTCTCCACCATAGTACAGTGCTGACTTTGTAGCATACGTTTGACTGAATTGTTTGCCTTTTCTTTGTTTCCTCTTACATATAAGCCTCTTATACTTTGTACATATACTTTTATAATGGCTATTACTGTTCATTAAAACTGACATTTAACAAAAAGAGGCTTATTGTCGCGCTTTATTATCAAGTAAGCGTACTGTTGGCATTGGAAACGCAAGCTGGATCAGGGTGTGCCGTCCTGAATCGTACCGTACTGCACTGACCCGTGCCGCTCGGTGGAAACGAGCCGTAAGCATCATGTTTGAAGGGAACCAGCTCTGCTATCGTCCCAGCAGTAAAGTGTGCTGGTATCAGTCTCATGATGTGGAGCTGTTCTTCAGCGGCAGTGACTTGTCAGGGTAGAAGAAAAGCTCAATGCACCAGAATATAGAGATAGTCTTAATGAAAACCCAATCCAGAGCATTCAGAACCTTAGACTGGGCAGAATGATCGCCTTCCAAGAGGACAACGGCCTGAAATACACAGCAAGAGTGGCTTATACACACCTCTGTGAATGTCTTTGAGTGGCCCAGACACAGCCTGAGCTTGAACCCAATCAAATATCTCTGGAGGAACCGGAAAATATGCGTCTGCCTCCATCCAACCTGACCGAGCTTGAGACGTGAAGAGATGAGATGAAAATCTGATGAGCAAAGCTTGTGGCATCATACCCCAAAAATACCGTGAAGGTACTTCATCTATGTACTGAGTTAAGGGTGTGAATACTTATGCAATGCACTTACTTTAGGTTTTTTTTTGTTATTAATTTATGACGATTCTGTTTTTGCTTTGTCAGTATAGTGTATGGAGTTTAGATAAATGTGGAAGAAAAGTAATTCAAAGCAGTTTCTGTAACATAACAAAACGGGAAAAAAATGAAGAGGTGTGAAAACTTTTGATAGATAGATTTATAGTCAGATGAGTCTATATCAGGCTTCAGATCAGCGTCAGGTGTTGGTCTTGTTTTGATGATCATATTTTCTCAAGCTGTTGTTTTTCGTAACATCTGCGTGTGAAATGCCTCACCGTCTATTTCTGTCTGCTTCAAACTCATATTTTTAGCAGTTTTAATCAATATTAATTTAAATCTGTGAAACTTGTTTCTATAGAAATGCGCTTCTAGTCATGAGGAACATGTTCAAGACGTAACAGGACGACCCCTGACCCCAGGTGACCCGAGCAGGTGTGTGTGTGTGTGTGTGTGTGTGAGTGTGCGACGATCAAAGACAAACCATCTGTGTTCAGTACTATTATAAGTGCAAAACCAAGCATGTATTTTAGTTGTCATCTTGTCCCACAACGAGGCTAACGAGTCTTTTGTTAAAGCTGTGATGTTAAAGATAGCTGAGATGTGAATATGAGAGTGTTCATTCTGCTTTATTCATATTCCTGTGTGGAAGAAATAACATCCCTGGCCATGTGTGACAGTCATTCTCACGTCTCTATTTATGGACACGTCTAAATACGACCACAAACACGCTTTCTCTTTCCCTGTGAAGACTGTGTGATAATAACAACAATGCACATTAATTATAGCTTTAAAGCAGTGTTGACAAGTGCTTTATAAATATAAAGACGCACACGCAAATGTCCTTTCAGTAATATTAATTCATGAGTCATTCAATAGAAACCATCATAGAAATGCCAATGGTTTCCATTAAAATACCACATTAGCTTTTTCCAGTAAAACCATTAAAAATATATATTTGTATAGTGTGTTTTGGGGCATTTTTCCATCCTACCAATATAATCCATCACAAACCAGTAGACACCTTTTGTATTTTCCATTAAAACCAATGCAATTCCCATTAAACCATTACACTTTCTATTGTGTTTTGGGCATTTTTCCATCCCACCAATAGAATCCATCACATACCAGTAGACACCATTATAGTTTCCATTAAAACCAATACAATTCCCCTTAAACCATTACACTTTCTATTATGTTTTTCAGCAGGGTTGAGCTAAAGATTTTCATGCTGCTCTTTTCCATAATCACACAGTGGCTTCATACGGTTGTTAGTGGAGTAAAGATGCATAACGTTACTGTAAATACTCTTTATTGATCTGTTGGCGTTACAGAAGATGATTGCTTGAACATTGGTTGTACTGAAATTGCAGTGTATTCTAACGTTTTGGTGTCATAACGAGCTTATTTACATTAAAACAGCTGCACTGGTTATGTCACTTGCATAGAGGACGTATACAGTTATAGATTGAAATACTATTTTAACCTATTACATTATACCTATTGTATCACACAATTCTGACTTTTTTCTCACATATGCAACTTCATATCTCCTTGTTCGGACCTAGTTAACTCAACAAAAGAGAATTTGTCAATTCTAAGATGGACAAAAAAACAGAAGAGTGGGATATAAACCCATGATAGGAACAGGTTTGGAGAAATGTCTCAGCAATTGATGCTCTGCCGTGAATGGGTGCCGTCAGAATATAAACATCTCAATAATCCACAGCACTCCAGTCCATCAGTTAACATCAGAAGCTGAAACTAATCCAGCATTAAGACGATTCAACTCAAATACCATAGAGTTCATAATCCATAATAACTCTTCCTCAGTGATAAAGTGCATCTGCTGTCGTCTCTCATCAAAATACAGCCATATATTAGTTTAGAGCTGTTTATTCATCTGTGCAGATTTCTCTCCTGATTCAGACCAGAACACTTTATCACTGGAGGAAGAGTTATTATGGATTATGAACATTCGACTGCTTTTTGGCACAAATGGAAAGTCATAACTGAACTCGTGTGTGTGTGTGCGTGCGTGCGTGCGTGTGTGTGTGTGTGTGTGTGTGACAGCCTTGATTTGAGCAGCAGCTGATGAGGATGATGAAGAGGTGAATATACCGCTCCTCGGAAGCCTTTCTCTGTCGATAGACACGCATGACGTATCGCAGCATGTTCTCATCATGTAAGAGTTCTGATTAATCTTATCTGATCCAGGTCGATTGGTATCCCATGATGCCCTGCTTTCACCCGCACTCAGCGCAGCTAACAGCTAATCACTAATGACATGTGGGAGTTTCTGATGTACTTCAGAGTAAACGGATGAGAGCGAGAGACGGCGAGCGCTATTGTGTTCCTCAGAGATACAGTAGATCATCTCAGATCACACACACATCAGTGGTGGTCAGTAACGAAGTAAAACAACTTCGTTACTGTACTTAAGTACATTTTTCAAGTATCTGTACTTTACTGGAGTAGTTTTATTTTGAGTAACTTTTACTTTTACTTCACTACATTCCAAAGCATAAGATCGTACTTTTTACTTCACTACATTTCATAAAACATATCGTTACTCCTTATAATACATCACGTGCTCTGAGACGCAGAAGCGGTGTCTGATTCATGAACAAACTGATTATTTTCAATAAACCTCGGTTCGCAAATCGCAACAAACGATTCATTCACCCGATTGCAGCTGTTCTCGAGTCGAAAACTCACTGATTCAAATGATCCGTTTAGAGCGAGTCTTCTTCAGTGAACTGAACTCACGAGTAAAGAACCGGGAGATCTTGCGCGCGCGCAGGCGCGCAACAGCTGCTGCGAAAAGTAATTATTGTAACTGAAAATAATATTTAGGTCAAAACTGTCAGTTGTTTGTGAACTAAATCTGCTGTGATCTATTTAAGCCCACTGAAATGCTTGAATGCAGACAGATCAACATCAGTGTCTCTAACGTTATGTTTTAGGTAAAAAAACAAAACATTAAAATAACACAGATTAAATAAAATAACTCATGCACGTTCATATTCCCCGCTGCTGTAACGTTAGCAGTTTTATTAAAATGCTATGCATTTAGACCTATGTGACGTCTGTTTTTATATTGTTTATCAACAGTATACATTTTTATATTGTTTAGATCAACTAGCCGAGTAGACAGATATGAATGTTTATTCATAACCATACTGAAAATAAGTAAATATTGTTAGCTGATGCTAGCTGTCTAGCTAACAAGCTTGCTGGTGCTAAGTTGAGGAAATTTTTAGATATAAAGTCCAAATATCTTTATTCAGCCACCTAGATAGATTCCATCTGAGGGAAGAAGAAAGGATGTGATGTTCAGAACATAGTAACTACAGTAATTATCAGAGTGGGAAGTGATGTCCTCTGGGGGCATTTGGCCAGGGGTGTTTTTACACCACAGACAAGGTTTGAGAAGAAAAAAAAATAATTATGAAAATATAATTATATTTTCCTTAAAATGTTCTTCCTAATTTCAGGCCTAATTCTCATGTCATATATAAGTGACGTTATGCAAAACAACAAGTTCTAAAACACTTTTTTCTTCCTGGTGAAGATTAGATGTGAAATCTGTTTTCTCTCAGGTACATGGCAGTGTAAGCTTCACAGTGAACATTACTACATCACTCTCATCAATGTAGTCCATATCAACAAAATATATATCTTGACTCTATATAGTGGTTATTTTGGGGAAAACCCAGCTATTTTGGGCAGTAGGATTATAAAAATATGTGCTAATATAAAATTAAATAAAGTAGTCTATATAAAATTGCAAAATAAATCTGTCTATCAGTACTTTTTTACTTGAGTACATAAAAAATTGAGTACTTTTGTACTTTCACTCGAGTAAAATTGAAAAAGCAGTACTTTTACTTTTACTGGAGTAATATTTTATTATACCTATCTGTACTTTTACTCAAGTACTTGATCTGTGTACTTTGCCCACCACTGACACACACTCACACACACACTCACACACACACACACACACACTCTCCCTCTCTCACACACACAAACACACTCTCCCTCTCTCACACACACAAACACACTCTCTCTCTCTCTCTCTCTCACACACACACACACACTCTCTCTCACTCACTCTCTCACTCTCTCACTCGCTCTCTCGCTCTCACTCACTCACACACTCACACACACACTCGCTCTCTCTCTCTCGCACACACACACACACACACACACACACACACTCGCTCTCTCCCTCTCTCACACACACACACACACACTCTCTCTCACTCACTCTCTCACTCGCTCTCTCGCTCTCACTCACTCACTCACTCACACACACACTCGCTCTCTCTCTCTCGCACACACACACACACACTCGCTCTCTCCCTCTCTCACACACACAAACACACTCTCTCTCTCTCTCACACACACACACACACACACACACACACACACACTCGCTCTCTCCCTCTCTCACACACACAAACACACTCTCTCTCTCTCTCACACACACACACACACACTCTCTCTCACTCACTCTCTCACTCTCTCACTCTCGCTCCTCTCACTCGCTCTCTCGACTCACTCACCTCACTCACACACACACTCGCTCTATCTCTCCGCACACACACAAAAAAAAACACCCACACACACACTCTCTCATCGATATCTCCCTCTCTCACACACACAACACACTCTCTCTCTCTACTCTCACACACACACCACACACCACACACACACACTCGCTCTCTTCTCTCCCTCTCTCACCACAGAAAACACTCTCTCTCACACACACACACACCGCTCTCTCTCCTCTCATCAACACACACACACACACACAACACTCTCGTCTCTCTCCACACACACACTCTCAAACAAACCACAGCCCAACCACACACTCGGCTCTCTCTCCTCGCACACACACACCACACACACACACACACACACACTACACACAACACACTTCTCTCTCTCTCTCCTTTCTCACACACACCA
>QVTF01005490.1:0-12500 GCA_003573665.1 Oxygymnocypris stewartii
ATACATAAATAATTAAGAAAGAAAGAAATTAAGAAAGAAAAAGAAAGAAATTAAGAAGAAAGAAAGAAAGAAATGCATTAAGAAAGAAAGAAAGAAAGATAGAAATAAATAAATTAAGAAAGAAAGAAAGAAAGAAAAATAAAGAAATTAATAAAAAGAAAGAAGAAGAAAGAAAGAAAGAAAGAAATACAGAAAGAAAGAAAGAAAGAAAGAAAGAAAGAAAGAAAGAAGAAAGAAAGAAAAATAAGAAATTATAAAAAAGAAAGAAAAAGAAACAGAAAGAAATACAGAAAAAAGAAAGAAAGAAAAAGAAAGAAAGAAAGAAAAAATACAGAAAGAAATACAGAAAACAGAAAGAAAGAAATAAAGAAATAAGAAGAAAAGAAAGAAAGAAAGAAAGAAGAAGAGAAAGAAAAAAGAAAGAAAGAAAGAAAGAAAGAAAGAAAAAATACAGAAAGAAATACAGAAATACAGAAATACAGAAAGAAGAAAGAAAGAAAGAAAGAAAGAAGAAAAAAGAAAGAAAGAAAAGAAAGAAAAAGAGAAAGAAAGAGAAAGAAAAAAAAAAATACAGAAAGAAATACAGAATACATAATACAGAAAGAAAGAAAGAGAAAAAAAAAGAAAGAAATACAGAAATAAATACAGAAAGAAATAAAGAAAGAAGAAGAAAGAAAGAAGAAAAGAAAGAAGAAGAAAGAAAGAATACAGAAAGAAGAAAGAAAGAAGAAAGAAGAAAAAAGAAAGAAAGAAATAAAGAAAGAAAGAAGAAAGAAATAAAAAAAGAGAAAGAAAGAAAGAAAGAAAGAAAGAAAGAAAGAATACATAAATAAATACAGAAAATAGAAAGAAGAAAGAAAATAGAAAAAAAAAGAATACAGAAAGAAAGAAAGAATACAGAAATACAGAAAGAAAGAAAGAAATACAGAATAAGAAGAAAGAAAGAAAGAAAGAAAAAAGAAAGAAAGAAGAAATAAAAAGAAAGAAAAAAAGAAAGAAGAGAAAGAAATAAGAAAGAAGAAAGAAAGAAAGAAAGAAAGAAAGAAATAAAGAGAAGAAATAAAAGAAAAATACAGAAAGAAATAAAAAGAAGAAAGAAGAAAAAAGAAGAAAGAAAAAGAAAGAAAGAAATACAGAAAGAAAGAAAGAAGAAAGAAAGAAAGAAGAAAGAAAGAAAGAAAAAAGAAAAAAGAAGAAAAGAAAGAAAGAAGAAAGAAAGAAAGAAAGAAAAAGAAAGAAAAGAAGACAAAGAAAGAAGAAAGAAAGAAAGAAAAAGAAAGAAGAAGAAAGAAAGAAAGAAAAAGAGAAAGAAAGAATACAGAAAGAAAGAAATACAGAAAGAAAGAAGAAAAAGAAAGAAGAAGAAAGAAAGAAGAAAGAGAAGAAGAAATACAGAAAGAAAGAAAGAAATACATCTTTGCACATCTCATTGTCTTTGCACATCTTATTGTTTTTTGCACATCTTATTGTTTTGCACTTTTTTATTTCATTGCACATTTTACTCTTATTTCTCATTTTCTTACCATATGTATGCCCTTGTGTTACGTTACTTATATATATTTGTATTCTTATTGTTTTGCACTGTCCACTGAGCGGACCTGATTCGATTGCATTTCACTTCTAGTTATGCCCTGTATAACTATTATGTGACAAATAAAGAAACCTTGAACCTTGAACCTTGAAATACAGAAAGAAAGAAAGAAAGAAAGAAGAAAGAAAAAAGAATACAGAAAAGAAAGAAGAAAGAAAGAAATAAAAAGAAAGAAAGAAAGAAAGAAAGAAAGAAAGAGAAAGAAAGAAATACAGAAAGAAGAAAGAAAAAAGAAAGAGAAGAAAGAAGAAAGAAGAAAGAAGAAAGAAAGAAAGAAAGAAAGAAAGAAGAAGAAAGAAGAAAGAAAGAAGAAGAAAGAAGAGATGATTGTTTTCAAACAGTTATTCTAAACACTCTCACATTGGTCAAACAAAAGTTAGTCCCGGCATGAAACTTCACTCCTTTGGTTACTTTCAGTGACTCGAGGGGTTTTTCAAACTGACATTCCAGACACTATTTGAACATCCAACGAATGATTTGCTGCATCATCAGTCTTTTTGTGTATTGTGCTGCTCTGGCTAATTGTCTTCTATTCAACACTCTGACCGTCTCATTCCTTGTCCAGCAGTTATTGACACTGATTGAAGCAGCCAAAAGAAGTGTGATGGTGTCTGAATGATGTGCAAGTGTCTTCTGCACTGTTTGTCCTTCACTCATGATCTTATCAGTGATTGACTCATGAAAATGCAGTAAGTAGCTGCACAAAGACGATGTGGCGGACTCTGACTTTAACCTTCATTACTACTGCTGTGATGTACAGTAAGTGTTCTGAGAGGATGAAGAGCTGCCCGTCACAGTGATGCTCCACAGAGCCCCACACAAAAGTGCAGACAAAGCACACTGTGGGAAATACTGTATCCCACAATGCAATGTGCTCCATTAAACCTTCATCTCCAGTGGATGGGTGAACCAGAGTTGATATAAGCTGTGATATTTTTGTACATTGACTTACTATTTGATCAAACAGCTGAGCGTTTAAGACATTCTTATCTCACAAAGCAAAGCAGAACAACCTGTATTTATTTCTACAATGATAACTGTATTCAACTCACTAAAATGAAATATACATAACGAGGATATGTGACAATGCAGTATGCTACTGTGAAATGTCATTTGCCACTAATGTTAACAAGCCCATTTTCCCAAAGTATATTTAAAATGAAGACACAAAAACTAAAAGACTGTTTGCACAATCTAGTAAAACTCAATAAATAAAAACATAATATAGCAACCATATCAGGCCAAGGAACACAACTACATAAACACATAGCAAACCCACAAATATAGCAACTACATTATAACACCAGAAAGCCATAGCAACTACAGCAGAATGCCATGGCAACCGCATAAAAACACAAAAAAGCCATAACAACTACAACAGAACACCATGATACACAGTATAAATACACTAGAAAGCCATAGTAAGTACAACAGAACGCCATGGCAACAGTTTAGGAACACCAGAAAGCCATAGCAACTTCAATAGAATGCCATTGGCAACAGTTATAAGAACACCAAAAAGCCATTACAACTACAACTACAACTAAAACAGTACGCCATGACAACAGTATAAGAACACCAGAAACCATATAAAATTACAAACAGAACGCCATGGTAAGCATATTACAGTAAAAACACCAAAAAGCTAACTACATCAGAACATCAGAAGTCCATACCAACCAAATAGCAATGCCTGGCAACCACTCATAACACTTCTAGCATCATGCTGGTGTGTTTGAAATAACATGTCTTGCATGTTCTTCAGAGATTGTAAAAATATTAGTTATATTATTATTCATAATTTTAAATATGTATTTCCCAATATCATCCTGTCAATCAAAAAACATGATTATTTGAAGCAATATTTCCACATGTCTGGATGATGATGGTATTGACTGACGTCAGCTAATATCTAAAAACTGTGTGCACTTCAAAGCGGCCAATACAACGCCTGCAACACACACACACAACACACACACACACACACACACACCACACACACTACACACACACACACACACAACACACACACACACACACACCACACACACACACACACACACACACACCACACACACACACACACACACACACACACACACACACACACACAGAGAGAGAGAGAGAGAGAGAGAGCAGTATTCCCAGAGCTGTTGACCTGTTTTTCCTCTGTTGATGTTGGGTTGTGCTTCAGGCGGTATCTAGTCCTCTCTTATCCACATCAAAACAAATATTCACACATATGTTCATATGTACATAGAGTATGTACACAAATACACCCAACTCTATATTACACAAACACACACAAGCAGCGGCTATAGGATGCATCTGTCTCTGTCTTTCATCAAGGACCACATGTTCATTACAGGCCTGAAGTCAAAACCAATCAGTTTTATTTTAGGTATATTTCGGTATTTGTATCCATACTTTAAAAGAAAATCATCACTGTGAAGAGAGTACTGAAGATCACTATCATTACTGATCACGACTGACTGACTGACAGACTGAGCAGCTCTTGAGAAACACACAGATGAGCTGCACTGAGCACATTAGAGGCCGTTTCTGAGACTCCAGGGAACTCACTCACACTCACTGAAACACTGTTGAGAGGAGAGAGAGTGTGTGTTTTCATTACAGATTTGCACAAACTTCTGAGATATTTTATAAATGTAGATAAAAAACTATTGCAAAATGGCGGCGTTACATGACTAAAACGTAACTTCCTCCTGCGATAAGTCATAGTGACGGACGATGGCAGGTTTACATATATTGCAGCCAATGCACTAGTCATTATTTTTAACTGAATGAGGCGTATTCTTGTATCTTTAGTTGAAGCAGCACGGAGAGACGCTCTGAGATGCTTTGAAATGTGCCGTGGCGTAATGAATACATATTGATATGAATGCATGCAACGAATACATTTTTAAAAATGTATTAATTTCAGTATGTTGTTCTACTACTGTTAGTAAGTGAAAGAGCAAAAAATTTAATAAACAAAGCAAACAATACAATTAAGTAATGATTGTTTTCAAACAGGTTTCCTGCTGTCATTGTCTAAACAATTAGTCCCTCCCCAAACTCACTCCATTGTCTCGATGTTCTGTGAATGTTCTGCAGTTACTGACACTCATCAAGCAACAAATATTATTTGATGTCAGGCTTTACAAGGTTAAAGTGATATTTGTTTGATTTTCAATGTTCAGATAGGTTTTGAGTTAGTTGTTCAGAGTCACTACAAGCCAGACATTGGTTGTTTGTCATGTCAACTTCTGACTTAACCAATGAGGTGACTTTGGGGACGGGGCTAACTGTTTGAACGACCAATGGTAGATAAGAAAAAAAATGAGCAATGATTTTATGCATTTATAATGAATTCACCTAATTTTTTGTCCTTGTTTATCACAGTAAATGCCTGCAAATGCAAACACAAACATCAGCACTGTCTCACTGCACTCCTGCTGGTCACTCAGAGGAAATTACAGGCGTCTGAATGACAGTTAAAGAGAGACGGGGCGGACGGGTAGATTGGAGGAGGTTTAGCAGCGGTCGTGTGTAATCAGCAGATGCTGACAGTAGCAATCAACAGGGCTGAGGAAGACGCTCAGGTACTGGGCAGAAGAAGACCGGGAGAGATTACACACACAATCACACACACAGATGGAGATCGGTCTGAAGTTCACGGTGTTGTAATTTACCGCCGGTCTTCCCCAAGCGCCGCGAAGGGAACATTAGCTGCAGAAGAAATTGATCTGGCTACATGTGTGCCACCTCACAGAGCACGATAACCATCTTTCATTTTTAATTCACACGGCTGACCTTTTTACTGCTCGTTATGAATATCAGATCAGTAACACACACACACACACACACCACACACACACACACACACACAACACACACACACACACACACACACACACACACACACACACACACACACACACACACACACACACACACGCACACACACTGAGATTTTTTCTCCACATTGCACCATTATTCAAATGACACTAACATGTGGTTCACTGTCATTAGTGTCTCATTACTATAACACAACTTCAAAACCTTCTGTACAAACACAAAATTACATTTTGTCCATATGAATTAAATTCAATACAACTACTATCATTATTCATGCTTGAAACTATTATTCACTTAAAACCTAGTATTTTACAATAATAAAAATATATATTTTTGTAGATTACAATAATGCGAGCCTTGCAATTGGCTTAATTGTTTATACTGAGTTTAATGGGGGTAAACAGCATTTTATTGTAATTAATGGTCATGAAAATAAAGCTACAATGCTAAATAGATACATGTATAAATTTATATTTATCAAAAATGTATTTGGCATTCTGACATATGCATTAATATATATATGAAGAGCTCTTTTCTCTTGTCAATGTTTCATGCCAAATCGCTATATTTCCTTGTTTAAAATGTACTGCAAGATGCAGTTCTTTTCCAAAGCGCTATAAGCGCCGAACCTGTTTTTAGCCTAAACGCGATATCTCCTCATATGACTGAAAAAGAAAATCACAAAAAACAAAAAAAAAGAAGGTTCGTCACTCAGGTGGCGCGTTAATACCCACTGTGGGATGTCAATGTAACAGATGTATGCCAGTAAGGGCTGTGTGTAAACCTCACTCCCCTTGATCTCAAAAAGAGGCACTCTAGCGACTGACGCTAGAGGCTGTAGCCTTTAGCGTTCCTTGTTAGAGCGCCCGCCTCCCGCACCGGTTCGAGACCCGCTCGGTGTGATGGTGCGGACCCGGGGGGTTACATCAACACAAGGCTGGTGCGACCGGCTTATAGTATGAGTGTCATATGTTGCATGTTCTCTTTTTTTTTAAGACATAAACCAACATAAAAAAAGGATGGATTTGTAGCGTTTTGAAAAAAAAAAAAAAAAAAACTTGGAATTTATAATCGACAATATTGTTGTTTAATTTAACAATCATTGTTAAACATGTTCAGACTGAGCCAACAGACCATTTTAACAGGATAAATTGAATATTAACAAAATGTATGGGTCTAGGTAAAAAATGTCCTTTTCTCTAAAAACTATTAAAATGGATTTATAGCGTTTTGGAAAAGAGCTCTTCATATATATAAGATATAGTTATACTTTCAAATATTATCACTATTATCTTGACATAAAAACAATAAGACGGTATAAATTATGAGAAAAGTATATGAAGATATAGATATTTTTTATTACATATTAAATAAATATTAGATTATAAATCACAAAATTAGGGTTTGGAAAAAAATTTTTAATATTTTTTTTAATAAATCTCTACTGTTCACCAAAAATTCACACACAAAAGAGTAATATCCTGAAATGTTATTAAAATTCAAAATAACAGTTTTCTATGTGAATATATAGTAAAACGCAAGTTATTTATGTGATGCAAAGCTGTATTTTCAGCATCATGACCAGAGTCGATCCTCCCTATACACAGAATACGCAAGCTGCGTAGGGCCCCGAAACACCATTGCTCCCAAAGATGATTTCATTTTAGTTTCGTTTTTGAGTTTAGCAAGTGGTTAGATGAATGATCACTTATTTAAATATGGTGCGCTGTCACCCTCTCTATGTAAAAATCAGTCAAATCATGTAATGTGAATGTCATACAGTCTCTTGACCAAGGTTCGATACAAAAAAATAAAGATTTGAAAGCGTATACTGAGCCGCGGAATAGATACTGATTCTCGAGCGCTTTCTGCGAACGCGATTCGAGACGGAGTAAAACATAAACAAATGCATTTCATCCATTCTTTCACCCCCCCCCCCCACCTTGGACAGAGTTTTGCGTAGGGCCACCAGAAGTCTAACATCAGCACTGATCATTACTCCAGTCTTCAGTGTCACATGATCCTTCAGAAATCATCTGCTGCTCAAGAAACATTTATGATTATTATCAATGTTGAAAACAGTTGTGCTGCTGAATATTTTTTGTGGACACTGTGACATTTTTATTTTCAGAATTCTAGGATTAGTAGGAAGTTCAAAAGAACCGCGTTTATTTAAAATAGGAATATTTCGTAACATTCTAAATTACTGTTACTTCCAATCAATTTAATGTATCCTTGCTGAATAAAAGCATTAATTTCTTATTATTTTTATATATTTTCTTTAGAAAGTGTTTGGCAAAACTCTCCACCATGCTGCTAAAGTGATAGAGCCGGTTGGAGCGTTGTTGCTGAGGGTGATTTCTATTTGTTTTCAGCCCGCCTCATACATAAAGTTTCTTATGCAAAAAAGCAGCAGAATATAGATTAACCTTCCTAGTTAATGATAAAACTAACGTCTCGAGTTCAGGTACAAGAAAACATCTCAAACGACTCCCATAAAGACAATCACCGTCCTGTCACATTAACCCGGCCGGCAATGCATTATGGGAAATGATGGTTTCAGAGCGACTTCGGCAGATCGTGTTTTTCCAGTAAACATCTCAAGAATGACTCTGCTGTCAATAGCGGGCGTCTATTCGGCTGACAGACGGTAAACAATCCATTTCATCATTTAAAGCAGGCGCGTGGCAGTCTGACAGCTCCTCGATGTCTAATCTCTGCTAATAGCCCTGCCGCAAAACATAGATGCATTAAGATGGCATTTCCTCGCGGCTTTGAATCTCCTCCCGCAGACCGCAGCCAGAGACCGAGTTGTCGGCCCAAACACACATGAAGAAGAAGTCGAAGCTGACTGATGTTGGAGCACCGTGTAATTAGACACAGAAATCCTCTGCGTAATCGAATCAGGGTTTGTTCTGGGGGCTTCTCAAACCCTGTTAGCCAGCTTCATATAGCGGTCCGCCAGTGGAGGCTTCGCTTCTCTTTCAGAAAAGTGCCGGAACTCCGCTCCCTGCAGACTTGATAGGAATTTAATTAGGAGTAATCAATACCAGTCTAACTCTCAAAAAGAGTTCTGCTCGTCTCTTTCTGCCAGATCCGGTCAGGTTGATCTCCAGAGGAATGGCCTCAGAGGACCTGAAAGAACACCACAAGTACGTTTGCCTCCATTACAGCCCGGGAATATCCAGAGGAAGATTAACCGGACTGAAGGATCACGCCAAAAACCACATTCAAACTGGATTCTGAGTCCACATTTCAACACTTTATGAAGGAAACTGTGGAATTTGCTTGGCCACAATGTTGTAGGCCGTTGCCAGGGTGTTGCTAAGGTGTTCTGAGTAATGTGTACTCTGTTGCTTGCAAATAAACAAACAAATAATTTAAAACTGAACAACAAATCAGTTTTATTTTCTACACTAAATATAATTCTAAAATAGATCATTTTCAAATATTTAAAAAAACTATATTATAGACTGTGCTTTGATGTTAAGAATTCTGTCTGTCAAGAAAGAAAGAAAGAACAACCAAAACACCAAAGCTAAATATATATATATATATATATATTTAAAATATATATAATTTTATATTTATATTTTCATTAAATTGTAAAGATATCATTTTAAATGATAAAACATACACAAAATTGTGATCAGATTTTCAAAACACAAAAGCTTGATAAACAAACAAACAAGCTTTTCCTTTATATTTAAAATATACAATTTTATCTTTATATTTATACAGTATTTATACGTATATATTTTTATGTTCAGTTGTGAACAGTGTTTGGGGGTAACGCATTACAAGTAACGCGAGTTACGCAATAATATTACTTTTATCAAGTAACTAGTAAAGTAACGCATTAGTTTTTAATTTACAAGAAAACATCTGAGTTACTTTTTTCCATTTATTGATGACAGTGCGCTGTGTGAACATGATCTTACTGTTGTTTAATCTAGACTAAATATGAATGTGTATTAATTCATCCCACTCGCAAAAAAACAGATTCAGTTTTCATCAAAATGAATTAAAACAGTGAAATGCAAACTCAGAATATGACTCAAACCTGCAATAATTAAACATGTTAAACAACACAAATATATATAATCTCATTTTCTTAACCGATGTGTTTGCTGCTGACCTTTGATGATCCAGTTCAACCATACTAATAATCAAAAATGACTTTAGATAAACTAATAATTGTGCTTCATTGTTTTTAATTGCTGAAGAGTGTTGAACTTCTCCTGTGTTCTTCTGTACAGACGTGATTTACTCGTCCTTCAGCCTGAGCTTTATTCATTACACTTTTTGGTGTGAAAGGGTTTTTACATTTGCTATAAATATAACAAAGCCCTGCTCATATTTAAAAAGTAACGCGAAAGTAACGCAAAAGTAATGTAACGCATTATTTTCCATAAAAAGTAACTAACATAATTGGTTACTTTTTTAGGGAGTAACGCAATATTGTAATGCATTACTTTTAAAAGTAACTCTCCCCAACACTGATTGTGAACAGGTTTTTTCATGAGCTGAACACAAAGATCTAAGACTTTTTCTATGTACACAAAAGGCCTATTTCTCTCAAATAATGTTCACAAATCTGTCTAAATCTGTGTTAGTGAGCACGAGATAATCCATCCACCTCACAGGTGTGGCATATTAGGATGCTGATGAGACAGCATGATTATTGCACAGGTGTGCTTTAGACTGCCCACAATAAAAGGCTACTCCAAAACAAAAGTCTTGCGTTTATCATTTTGTTCAGTGTATATATTAAAAACTGAGCACAGACTTTACAAAGATGCAGACACAGTAATCAAAAGTCAGAGATCTCAATAACAACTCATCAAATGATCCGAGCTGTTCTGAACATACAGTATATTTTACAGCTCTAGACTCTACTGCATGACGACTAGCGAGTCATTTGTGTGATATATTCTCCTAAGGCTGATACTAGGGGTGTGCCATATCATACCGTCCACGATAATACCGGTATGAACTTTTGCGTGATAAAAAAAGTGCCATATCGCAATATCCATGATATAGCGATGCAATGACATATTTAGTCCTACTAGGGATCCACCGATTGTTTGGCAGCTGAAATTATTCGGCCAAAAATACTACCGTTTACTACTGCTTCTCATGTCTCTGATAAAAAGGGGAAGGGATGGTTGTTGCTGGTTACTGTATGATGATTAAAATCGTGAAATGGCCTTAAACAATTAAATCACTGCAGCACGTTATGTTTTCTAATACACGCATGAATTGCATTCAAACTGCACTGCAGGAGCTCGCGGCACCGTCTCGTTAGCCAGGGTTCAAAGTCAAGCTGCGAGGGAAATGTGCAGTGGAACGGTGTTACTCGTCAGTTGATCAATGCTCAGTAAAACTTTTAGGATTTTTTACAAGGCATGTGACAATGTGATACTGCATCTTCCAAAATTAGTAATGAGAATAATTTATAAATCTGCTGCTGTCAACAAAATGAAGCACTGAGGACTTCCTGCGGGTCTCCGTCAAAATAAAAGCTCCATCAACATTCATAAATGTTAGTATTGTAATTTTACTGTTGTTCTGTTAAATAAAATAAAAAATAAAAAATAATAATGATAATAATTACAACAGCTCTATTAATACATTTATTATAAAGTTCACACATAGTGTTCAAATTTGGATCTGTAATATATTCTAATGTTTTAAAATAATTCCCTTCTGCTCAGCAATGCTGCATTTATTTGCATGAAGGGGGGGGGGGGGGGTCTAAAAAATGGCCACAAAATATTATTTTACTAACTTATACATTTTAAGTTAAATTTTGCTTTGTTGGTATAATCTCTGCTAGAATGTTAAAAAATATTTTTAAACAGTTTTTATTAGTGTACAATAATATATTATATGTAGTGTCCATTTAATTAATTTAACATTTAATATTGGAGGCATCCAAGTTATATAGACATGTTTTTAAAGTAACACAATAGTTACAAAAGTTCCATGGTAGTTGGTTACATTTATAATTATGTAACTCGATTACTATTTGTCTTACTGTTTCTATGTTTCTGCCACGGGATTAACATCCCGTGGTAGCTAGGAATTACACAAGCTTCAGTCTGGATCCTACCCTTAAACGATAGAGATGACCGAACACCTGAGAACAGACGATGACAACCCCTCCGAGGACCTCAGAGGAAGCCAACCATCAATGACTATACTGACTTAACCAAAGTCTGCCATAAATGGAGGATCAGCACCTGGAGACAACCTCTACAGCCTCTACAGCCCTGACCGTCAGAGGAGTCTAGGACACATAGATGAGCCCCAGAGACAGATCTCCAGTGAGGACCTCGTCACCTAGACATCCATCGGGGAAAGACCCCTGGAACCAGTGGACCACTTACACTCTGACTTTGCTGCAGTTGGAACAAACTACTGATTTGTCTGGCCGGAGGGGAACTGGCCCCCCGACTGAGCCTGGTTTCTCCCAAGGTTTTTTCTCCATTCTGTCACCGATGGAGTTTTCGTTCCTTGCCGCTGTCGCCTCTGGCTTGCTCAGTTGGGGACACTTCATTTCCAGCAAAATCATCGACTTGATTGCACAGATATTATTTAAACTGAACTGAGCTGGACAATGCCATTACTAAATTCAATAAGGAAATGCATTCAGCAGATAATTGAGTGTTAAATCCTGTCATTTTACATTATTGACACAATTTGCCTATTTTGATATTGTGCAGTGCTTTGTTACAATTTGTATTGTTAAAAGCGCTATATAAATAAAGGTGACTTGACTTGACTTGACTATTTGTGAGAAGTAACAAGTAACTATAACTAATTGCTTTTTTTTACTTGCCCAACACTGGTCACTACTATTGCACTATAATGCTGCTTCTGCCACCTCATGACAATAATAGAGTTACACGTTGAATTATGTAGTCTGACAGTAGCTCATTGGAAAAGGATGGAAAAGTCCCTTCATTGTGTTTGCACTAATAAATGCTGCTGCCTACCAGCTACAATCATTAATAAACGTTGTTCCATTTTTTGTTTGTATATC
>QVTF01005490.1:17500-29014 GCA_003573665.1 Oxygymnocypris stewartii
ATATTAATTATTTGACATTAATTTAAACTATAATTATTAAAAATCATATTCATGTATTAAATTATTTAGTAATATTAACTTAACCATACTATATATTCATGTATTAATCTTAGTTGTTTTAAATAATAATATTTAGTTTAATTTAATTATGAACCATATTTGTTTGAGTATTTATTAGCTAAAATAGATTTAACCTAACACCATAATAATGTATTATTATTATTAGACATATTTAATATACATTAATTTTTAATAAATCATGTTTATGTATTAAAACAATTTAGTATTATTAACTTAAAATAAACAATAACAAATGTATTATAATCCATATTAGTTTACTATAATTAATTTATCAACTCATTTAAAATGGTTTATAAATATTAACCACATACTATATTTATTGATTTCAAATTTTAAATTAATTTAACAATATACTGTACCATATTCATTTATTTCTAAACCACATTTGCTTATTCATTATTAATTTAAATAAAAAACATATAATATGGTTTATTTCAGACTAATTGACACTCAAACAGCCGCTATACAAACAGAGTCACAACTATCAGCAAATGAACACATGACCACATACAACCCGCATTCCGGAAATATTGGGACAATTTTTAAATTTCAATAAAATGAAAACTAAAAAGACTTTCCAATCACATGAGCCAATACTTAATTAACAATAGAACATACCAAATGTTTAAACTAAAACATTTTACTATTTTATCCACTAAATGAGCTAATTTCAAATTTGATGCCTGCTACAGGTCTCAAAAAAGTTGGCTGAGAAAGCAAGACATTTTGAAAATAATCAGCTGGGAGAAAATCTAGCAACTAATTAAGTTAAACGACATCAGGTCTGTAATTAGCTATAAAAGGGATGTCTTAGAGAGACATAATCGCCCAGAAGTAAAGATGCAGAGGCTCTACAATCTGTGAAAGAGTGTGTAAAAAGATTGTGGAATACTTTAAAAAACAATGTTCCTCAACGCCAAATTGCAAAGGCTTTGCGAATCTCATCATCTACAGTGCATAACATCATCAAAATATTCAGAGAAACTGTAGAAATCTCTGTGTGTAAGGGACAAGGCTGAAGACTTTTGTTGGATGCCCGTGGTCTTCAGGCCCTCAGACAACACTGCATCACTCATCGGCATGATTCTGTCATTGACATTACTAAATGGGCCCAGGAATACTTCCAGAAACCACTGCCAGTAAACACAATCCACCGTGCCATCTGCAGATGCCAACTAAAGCTCTATCATGCAAAACGGAAGCCATATGTGAACATGGTCCAGAAGCGCCGCCATGTATTGTGGGCCAAGGCTCATTTAAAATTGACTGTTTCAAAGTGTTCTATGGTCAGACGAGCCCAAATGTGACATTCTTGTTGGAAAACACAATCTTATGTAATATTATAATTTTCTTAGACACTGAATTTTTGGTTTTCATTATCTGTAAGCCATAATCATCAACTTTCAATAAATAAAGGTTTGAAATATTTCACTCTATGTGTAATGGATCTATATAATATATGGGTTTATCTTTCTGAAATGAGGGACAAAAATATTGACCTTTTTCATGATATTCATATTTTTTTTTTAGATGTACCTGTATGTATATATATATATATATATATATATATTTTTTTTTTAATAACACAAAATAATATAAAAACAACCATAATATGACAAAATTAAAGATTAAGCAAAAATCACTTAGGCCCGGTTTCACAAACTTAGCTTAAGCCCTTAGTTAAATTAACTTGTACAAAACTTTAGAAAGACGCCTGAGAAGAAAACATTAAGGTGTGCATCTTGACACAGAACAACGACACTGGCATATTTTAAGATATGTCAGAGCAAGATATTTTCAGTTGAGCTGAAGCCTTGTCTGTGAAACCGGGGGGTTAGTGTTTCAAGTATATTCAAAACAAAACAAAAAATTATTTCTGAAGGATCATGTGACACTGACATCAAACACTAGTGAAGACTATCGAGTAATTACACTGAAAATTCAGCTTTGCATCATAGGAATAAATTACGTTTTAAAGTAAAATGTCATTTTTAATTAAAACAATTTAAATTTGGCAAATTACTCAAAATGTAATCCAATGCAATAAAAACAAATGTTGGTATGTTCTTATTTCATGCTTTTCAGATATATACTAGTCAACATTTGAAGTGGATCAAAACCTATCAAAGTTGTCCTAAAACCAAAATGCAATATTTGTCCCAGGACAACTTTGATGAACTTTTCTGCTCCACTTCAAATGTTGACTATACTGTATTCAAAATAACTAAAAATGAAAACAACCAATGACTAAATGAATACAAAGGTTTCAGGTATACATTTAAAAAAATGCAGATGAAATAAATATGCTTTTTTAAACTGTAATCACATTTCACAGTATAACTGTTTTCACTGTATTTTTGATCAAATAAACAGCCTTGATGAGCAGAAGAGACCTCTTTCAAAAACCTGACTATAAACTTTCAACGGTAATGTACAGTATCACCAAATATTATTTTCACCAAATTGATTTGCAAGATAATTTACATTTGCACTATGACAAATGCCTATTAACAGATACAATGTGACAAGCATAAAAGCAATTAGTTGCTTGAAAAGTCTCTAGTACAGCATCAAATCTGAAAACAAGACAACGACGTGATCTAGAGAAGCGAGATCTCCGGAGAACGACCCGACCGTCTTTAATCGCGCGAGCGTCTCTTCAAGAAGTAATCAAACTGAAGTTCATGCTTATTGTTGATCTGAAGATGATGAGTGATTTTCTGGAGCTGTATTTGTGAGTGCGGTGTGTAATAAATTACAGCTGGTTCATGCTGGAGGTACGCAGACAGCTAACAGTAAATCAAAAGCCATCTGCCCGCGGGACGGCCATCGCAGCCGCGGCACCCAGTCATCTGTCATGTCAGCGCTGCCGCCGATTTACATTTATTTACATTTAGTGCACAGCGCCTCATTACGCACAGGAAGTGAAGAGGGAAACGGCGTGAGTGGAGAACACAAATAGCCATTTATAAACAACTAACTTCTGAAGGAGAAATCAGGACGGGCACAACACAAACTCCCGCTCTACGTCTGAAGCAGAAAGAGGACGGATAAACCTGAAGGACTTTCTTTCATGTTTACTGATAACTATTTCATCTTCAAGAGAATATTGACAGATTTCTCATATAAATTATACTTATGCATCTGATTTATAGGACAGTGTTATTTTATTGTTGTTAATATACTACTGTAGTTATAGTTTTTTTCTAATATTTCTTATAACATTTTTTGTAATATTTTCTTAATTTTAGTTACAGTTTTATACATTTTGTTGTACGCTGTCATTTTTATTGGTATTTTTTAAATGACTATCATTTGTATTAAGTTACAAGTTATTTTTTGTGTATTTACTCTTAGTTCTGTAACTTAAACTACATGAAAATGAGAAATAGCTGAATTCAGTTTTTTATTATTAATATATAGTTTGTATTTAAATTTCAGTTTTTAGTTTTAGTGGATTAGTTATTTTAGATCTTGAACTTAAACTCAATGATTTTTTAATCATTTTAATTTAAGATCATTTAGTTTTATTTAAATAAATTAATATTTGTTTTAATGGTTTTAGTTTGGGTTAATAAGTTTAAGTCTGAATAAGTTTTAGGATTTAGTTTATTTAGTTTTAGTGATTTTAGTACTGCGTGCTGCGTTAACGCGAGACTCTTATCGGCGATAAAAAAAATATCGCCGTTAATCTATTCTCAAAGTTGGGTTGGGAGCTGGGTCTATACTACGCAAGCTATGATGACTTTCACCCTGATATTTTAGCGCGGATGTATACCTAGCCGAATTGCACTGTAGGGGGCGAGAACGAGTCTTCGAACTAGAGGCTCGCAGTCCGTGATGGACAGATTGTTAACGGCTGGTCTATGTGGTAATACAATCGGGCAGGACATCCAAACGCTCACCTATCATTCATCAACCTCAAATATGGCTTTTCATCTGAAAGATGTATGTAGTAGCAACTTTACATGGCCGCTCAATATGATGTTAACCTAGAGAAATGTGCGCTATTGAAGTGTTTGTGTGGAAGCGCGTTTGCTGCAGGACAGGCTCCGGTGCGCTCACTTGCTCTTAAAATCTCCGTCATTCTTGGTCATACAGATAAAAGTAGCCTAATACATCTTTCGTATCTGTAAAGACTCTACGTTTATTTGTGTGCACTCAGAATAACAACGAAACGTTGCGCTTTTAAGCAAACAGGATGCGCTTTAGGTCTCATGTGAACTTGAGCGAGAAACTCCGTCTTTGAAAAATATATCTATAGAGAGTGAAATGTCTAAAAAATAAAAATAGAAGACGTGTGTGTTAGCATGGATGATTTACATGAAATTTAATCTGTGCAAACACTGTGCATAAGATGGCTTTCAGTTCAATATAATAACAAAAAATGACATTTTGGGTTTTTATTCAACTAATAAGGTGGGCACGCTGTGATCTGTACTATATTTTTACTGTAATTGACAGTTATCGGCAAAAAAAACAACAACACGGGAGTGGGAGGGAATGGGAGTCATTCTTCCGGGAGTGGAACGGGATTTTCCCCCAGTTTTTTCGTGGGATTGGGACGGGAAGAGATTAAAGTTTGTGATGCATTTTGGAAACAGGAGATGAGCCCCTGGTCTAATGCGCCACCTGGCTTGAGAAACCCGTTCTCAAAGACTTACTTTTAGTCATTATTTGCACGCACGCACACACACACACACACATGCTCGCACACGCACGCACGCACGCACACACACACACACACGCACACACACGCACACACACGCACGCACACGCACGCACACACATACACACATACACACATGATTAGTGTGCAAGTTAAACAGGTTTCAATGTTTGTCATGATAGCAAAACCTCTGTACTACAGTAGTATTATACGTTTTATTAATTATAAATCAAAGTGTCTTTGAAGTAGGCTATTTTAGAATAAAAAAATTGTTTATTTAAATTTTTTATAATTTATTGAATTTTTTTAAATATATACAAAAAAGACCACAACAAAGATACAGATGTCTTTCAGGACTAGAATAGAAAATAATATTTTATTTTTAAATGTTTCAGAAATACATTCAAAATGTAAAACAAAACAAACAACCAAAGAAATAAAGAGAACAAAAAGATGAAGCAAACAATGGTTAAAGTGTTTAAATCTATATATATAAAAATAAAAATAAATATTGAAACAGAACAAAAATAAATATTAAGTAAAAAAAAAAGTGATTCAGGTCTATATTAAAAAAAATAAAATAAAAAAATAAAAATAAAAATGTAAGCAATGTCTAAAGTGATTCAGGCATGTATATTGAAAATAAAATAATAAGTGAAATAAAACTGCTTCAAGTACTTCCCTTAAGACAGACTACAAACTGAAGACACTGTGAATTACTTTCATAAATATGTTTTGTAAATAATGAAGGTGGATGGATGAAGATGAACATAGACTTGATAAGACACCCTGAATGTTAATGCTGTATAACACTAACACTGTATTTTATTCCAGTATCAATTTAGCAACCAAAGTACAGAAACGCTTCTGACATCTTTACACATTTGTGCATTTACTGCATTATTTCCAAAACACATATGAAAGCGATGCACACGTAATCTCCTGACAGTTCCTCTCTGAAGAGCCCAAACACACATCTTCATGAGGTGCACCTCCACCTCTTTCTGTGTGAGGTGTAAATAAACCGATTGTCAGAGACAGAGTGATGAATGTGCGATCAGAAGAGGAGCACCAGAACACAAACTCTGAAACTCTGACACCTTTCCATCAGTGCTGCTGAGGTCACCATTAACTAGTGTTGGCCATCCGTGAGCCTCGTCTGTCCTGTTTCCCAGGCTTATTTATATCAGCTGATACAGCAAATCACCTGCTGATCGCTGACAAACCTCGTTCCTCAGGAAGAGCACACACTCCTTCTGTTAGCTCACTCACTGGGGAGAAGCTTTTTCTGTCGCGCGCGCACGTGACGTCACTCCAGAGACGGAAATGAGCGATGATTTCAAATCAAACAGCATGTGTAAAATAACAAGCGGTTTCCCTGAAGGAAGGAGGAAAAGCCCTGTGTGGACAGGTATTTTTTTATTTTTAAATAAATGAATAGCCTACTTTTGTATAGTAAGGATGCTTTAAATTGGTCAAAAGGGACAGTAAAGTCATTTATAATTGAATTATAGTAGAATATTTCTAATTCAAATAAATGCTGCTTTTCTAAACTTTTGATTCATCAAAGAATCCTAAAAAAAATAATGGATCACGGTTTCCACAAAAATATGAAGTAGTACAAGTTTTCAACATTGATAAATATCAGAAATAATTTCAGCCAACTAGAATGATTTCTGAAGACTGGATTAATGCTGAAAATACAGCTGCGCATCACAGAAATAAATGACATTTTACAAAATATTAAAATAAAGTTATTTTAAATTGTACAAATATTTCACAACTTGTGTTTTTACTGTATCTTTAATCAAATAAATACAATTTTGGTGGGCTTAATAAATAACCTTTTGTTTCCACACTCATGAAAAATGACATCAAATGTTCTCTAGTTTCTTCGTTAACTTAACTACCTCGATCAGTACCATGAACATTGTCCCAAAAGGTGAAATAAATAATTAAGTCATTCTCTTTGACAGTATATTAAAACAATAAGTATAAATGCATCAGTTTAAAACGGTCTTTAAGTCATACTTTACTGTCTACAATCGACCATCCTATAAAAAAAAATCTGATAATAAAAAAGCTAATAAAATAGCACAAATAACAGTTTTAGAAATGAAACAATGTAACATTTATGACACACACACACACACACACACACCACACACACACACACACACACACACACACCATATATAGAAAGTAAATGTGTCACTATACTAAATATTTCCTCTTTGATTTATACTCCATTACTCCCTCTGCAGTGAATGGGTGCCATTATTATGAGAGTTTAAATAGCTGATTAAAAAACATCCCAATAATCCAAACCATTCCAATCCATCAGCTAAAATCTGGCTGAAATATCAGTCCTCTATCAATACATTGCTTTCTACAGTAAAAAAAGTAATTTGGTCTGAATTAGGAGAGAAACCTGCACAGATCAAGCACCACAACATTTCTAAACAAATATGAGGGTAGACTTTGGAGTTGTTCACTTGAGGAAGTGTTATCATGGACTATGTTGTTGATATGTTTGTTTTTAAGCCAGAAGTGAAGGTTTGAAGTAAAAAAACAAACTGATTTGTTTCTTACAAACACAGATTTTGGCTTCACAAAACATTAACTGATGGACTGGAGGAGTGTGGATTACTGTGATGATTTTATCAGCTGTTTGGACTCTCATTCTGACGGCACCCATTCACTGCAGAGCTTTGATCTTCATCATATGCATTAATGCAGGTTCAACAATTGTCAATCAAATAGTATTCATTCTTAATCATTTTTTGTACAAACTCCAAGAATAAATGTACGCTTTGACCTCATGCAGCCACCGTAAAATGACCCGTCGGATCTCAGAGATCTTCTCCTTCCCGCAGGAGGAAACTTTCTGTAATGAAATGGAACAATCTGTCGATGCTCCGGCTGCCATGTTGTGTTTAATGGTATCACAGATTGTGCAAGCCAAGCGTTACTCTACAACAATGATGCTGACGCAGATAGACAGATGCCAAACGCTGATGGTTACGAGGCGCTCGCTCGACACGTGCAGATAAAACACACCCACCGTGCCCCGTGACAGCGAGCCGCCGTTAATCTGATACACCGACCACCTCTGATGAATAATCTGAGCACGCTGAAGCTGATGAATGACTGGGAAGAAGAAAGATGGAGATAAAGAAGAAGTGACGGCAGACGGATCACCGATCAGACACAGATATCATACCAGCATAAGTCTAGCTCACATTACACATTAATCTAGTCAAGAAACACCCATTTCAATTAGAACAGATCATCTGAAAGATATGAGAAATCACCAACTACTGTTCACTTTATCCATCTAATCTGTAGGAGCGAGTAAATCTGGAGTCAAATCTAATCTAGCGATCAAGGCCATGAACTAGACATCTATCAATTATTTTTAGTAACCGATACAATACCGATTATGTGCATGTTTGTGTGCTCCACAACTGATACACTGCACAAATAACCGATATTTACTTATTGTTTTATGTTTGTTTTTGACACATTGTTTTGACACTTGTCAACTTGTTTTATTTTTAACAACATGCACTCAATTCAAGGCTCGTTTTAATTTATACAGTTATGTCTTTGGGATATGCCTTGACAGATCCCGTGACTGAGTTTGTTTTGATTCTGTAGCACCAAACTTAAACTACACATCAATCATTTATTACCTCATCTGTGCAGTTAAGCTGAATAAAGTTACGGCGGTCTTGCGTGCAATCCTAAAACTGCCCAAAAGGTGTTGTGGATCCAATATTACAAAACCGATATCTAATTATGGAAAAAAGCGTAAATATCGGGAAAAAACTGTAAAACCAATTATCGGTTGATCTCTATCAAAAACCAAACCAATGATTTTTCAAAACTTTCAAACAAGGCTTTGTACAATAAAAATGTTGCCTCTGCTTTTCTATAGTTATAAATTACAGGTTATTGGATACCGATCATTATTGGCCAATAAATACTCGTTCGATCTCATAAACCAATCTCATGCCTGATGATGCAAAAAAAAACAAAGATGTGCACCAGCCATGAGGACATATGTGACCCTGGAGCACTAAACCAGTCTTAAGTCTGTAGCAATAGCCAAAAATACACTGTATGGGTCAAAATTATATTTTTTCTTTTATGACAAAAATCATTAGGATATTGAGTAAAGATCATATTTCATTGAGATATGCTTTACATTTCTTACCATAAATATATCAACTTTAAAGGAGATTTTCTCAAGATTGTGATTTCTTTGCATCCTCAGATTCAAGATTTTCAAATAGTTGTATTTCGGCCAAATATTGTCCTATCATAACAAACCATACATCAATGGAAAGCTTATTTATTCATCTCTCAGATGTTGCATAAATCTCCAGACACTTAAGACTGGTTTTGTGGTCCAGAACATTTAATGTCAAACATACTATATTTATTCTTACAAAGTTCAAATGAACATTTTAGACAAAGCCTTGAACGAATGAAACATGTTTTACTCCATATGAAAACAAGCTTGATGGAGAATACGGTCAGTTGTCTGTAATATGGTGAACTAATGTACCTTTTGTTCTGCTCAAAACCATTGAATAAGAGCACATCTCTTATTATTCAAGCTGTAATCTTTTATTATTAAAGCTGGACATTTTTGTCATTGTATAGAACATTTTTACACGGATAGCGCTCAATGTATATAAAAACGACAAGAGTCTAGAGCTTTTGTGATTTAAGTTGATTATTTGTTGTTTAAAGCTGTTGTATTTGCATGTTATTTATTATTTTGCCTATATGTAATTATTTAAATGTCTTATTGGTTTTTATATAGAGCAATAGTTTCACTTTTCAGTTATTTCAGAAATGCACTTATTCAATGCTTTTATTTATTAACGCTTTGCAGTAAATGTTAATTTTGAAATGTTGCATATAATCTAAATAATTGAATAAACTAACTATTAAACACAACCTCTCAAACCTTATTGCTTAAAACACTGACCAGGACACCAAAAACACCTGCAAACAGTGAGAAAAACACGCTGTCCTGTTTGAGGGAGTAATGGAGCTTGAGAGAGAATCAGAGAGGGACGGAGAACGATCACATACAGAAGAAACGAGCGCGATTCAAGATGCAAAAGCAGCACATATTAAAGCAGCTCAGAGCTTATTACATGTTCAGTTTCACAGAGAAACCAATTTACTTTCCATTGATCGCTTTTCAGACAATTTGATTTCCATCGACACCAGAGTGAGAGAGAGCTTGGGTCAGCGGCGCTGTCGACGCTTCAGACGTGCAAGCATTTCGCCTGGCGCTCGCTCCTTCCGGATAACAAATAACTCTCCACCGTGCATGAAAAACTCCCCCAGCCTCAGATTATGTATCCGTCTTTATTTCCGACATTAGCTCTTTCTTTCTGCAAACTTGGCTGATTTTCTAAATTGTGTGTTATCGACTGATCCAGGCAGGGCCTGCGGGGGGCGGTGCGTGGAGCCGCGCCAGCGCTGGTAACCATTAGTCTGTTCAAAGGCTCGGGCACGGATCCACCATGGCCCTTACCGCTCCAAACGGAAACCCGGATACCCCAGAACCACACCGCTCAGAGATCTGACCCACGCCAGTCGCTCAAGGTCAGACGGGCTGAACGGGAGTGTTCAACCACAGACCGAACTACCCGAGCCGCTCCTGAGGATTGATGCCGCGGTGATATCGGGGTATCCGTTTCCCCGCGGGTCCCTGGGAAAAGCCGATCCCAGAATCTCACGTTTCACATTCGGAGCGCCAGAGCTTATCCAGTAAAGTTACCCAGAGGAGGGTTTTCTCGCTCTTCCAGACCTCATGAGACTCGATGCAGGACTCGTTTACGTATCAATTCATCTCAGATGTTTCGTCTGGAGACACGGCCTAAAAATGGGTCAGTAGGTGTCATACATTAAAATGAATGGCAATAGCAACCCAGATCATTTCATCTTGGGAGAATTTGAGCTATTATTAGATTCTGAGCTCATTAGTATCCATATACATATTGTACATATGGCTTGTATTTACATATGGCTTGGACATTTGCATACAAACCAAATTGCATGATATCAACATACTAACAAAGTAATCACATTTGCACACCTTTAGAAACACAAAATCTATATAAACCGAAATATATTTATAGTTATATTTTATATTTAGTCATTTAGCAGATGCTTTTGTCCAAAGCGACTTACAATTGAGGGCAATAGAAGTAATCAAAACCAAAAAAAGAGCAACAACATACAAGCGCTATGACAAGTCTCGGTTAGGCTAATGCAGTACATGCAGCAAGTTTTTTTTTTAATGAAATAAATATGATATAATAGAAAAAAAGAAAGCTAGTCTTAGAGGGTCAGATAGATACAAAGAAGACTAATACATACAAAGAAGACAGATAGATAAAACAGAATTAGAATAGAGAGCGCTAGAGTTAGAGGGTCAGATAAAGATGGAGGATATGTGTTTTTAGCTGATTCTTGACGATGGCTAAGGACTCAGTTGCTCAGATTGAGTTGTGCAGGTCATTCCACCAGGAGCGAATATTTCATTTAAAAGTCTGTGAAAGTGATTTTGAGCCTCAATGAGAAGAACAATAATCCATCGTTCACTTGCAGAACACAAGCTTCTAGAGGCATATTAATCTGAAGTAATGATTTAGGGAAAGGGGTGCAGAGCCAGTAGTGGTTATATTTCTATATATATATATATATATATATATTACTATTATAGCTATTTTTGA
>QVTF01005491.1:0-7500 GCA_003573665.1 Oxygymnocypris stewartii
AAGAAAATTACGAAAGCACATTATACATTCACTAAAAAAATTATGTGTAAAAAGAAAATAAATGTAAAAAGAAAACAAAAATATAAAACTAAAAGCTAATACTACATAAAATAACGCTCAGGAAGTGACATCATAACAGTCCAGACAGAGGACAGTTTCCTTTACAGTGTTTTTAAATATTTCATTATATTTGCTATGTTTTAATAAAGTATAATGCAATATTTTCTTGGTAATGTTGCAATCGAAGTGCCAAGAAAAACATAGTATTGTATTGGAATTCATATGGTCCAATATCTGTTATTTCCTCCGAGCAGTTCAGGAACTGGTGAAGTACTGTAGCCTCACCCTGTTGTGGTCCAGGCTCTCGGACTCCTTCAGCTTGACCGGGTCGATCTCACAGGGCTTGTGGTCCGTGCAGATCTACAGCAAAACAACACGTGACGTAGGGCTCGTCATATGGACAAAATATCATACCTCAGTGTTTTTTGGCTGATTTGTGTTATACGGTATATCTCGGTGTTTGCTAAGTTTTATGGTTGTCATATATGGAGGAGATGTTGTTATTTATACCCATAACAACTGAGTAATATGCTTAATATTGTGAAGATCTATTGTATGCCACTGGTCCATGATTTTTTTGTCCTTGTAGAGTATTTATTTTAAGTGGACTTAAATAAATTGTTAAATTGTGTGTGTGTTTGTGTGTGTGGGTGAGAGTGTGTTTGGTGTTGTGTGTGTGTGTGTGTGTGTGCGAGAGAGTGAGTGAGTGTTGTGTGTGTGTTGTGTGTGGTGTGTGTGCGAGAGACAGAGTGAGTGAGTGTGTTTGTGTGTGTGGGTGAGGTGAGTGTGTGTGTGTGTGTGTGAGTGAGTGAGTGAGTGTGTGTGTGATGTGTAGTGAGTGAGTGAGGTGTGTGTGTTGTGTGTGTGTGTGTGTGTGGTGGTGTGTGAGTGAGTGTGGTGAGTGAGTGGTGAGTGAGCGTGTGTGTGTGCTTGTGTCGTGAGTGCGTGAGTGTGTGTGTGTGCGTGTGTGTGTTGAGTGCGTGCGTGAGTGTGAGTGAGTGCGTGAGAGTGTGTGTGTGATTGTGCTTGTGAGTGCGTGCGTGTGTGTGTGTGTGAGGGTGTGTGCGTGCGTGCGTGCGTGTGTGTGTGTGTGTGTGTGTGTGATTTGTGGTGCGTGCGTGTGTTGTGTGTGCGTGGTGCGTGCGTGAGTGCGTGCGTGAGTGCGTGCGGGTGTGTGTGTGTGTGTGTTTGTGTGTGCGTGCGTGCGTGCGTGCGAGTGTGTGTGTGTGTGTGTGCTTGTGCGTGAGTGCGTGTGTGTGTGTGCGTGCTGTGCGTGCAGTGTGTGTGTGTGTGTGCGTGTGCGTGCGAGTGCGTGAGCGTGCGTGATGTGTGTGTGTGTGTGTGTGTGTGTGTGCGTGGGTGAGTGTGTGTGCGTGGTGTGTGTGTGTTGCGTGAGTGAGTGCGCTGTGATGTGTGTGTGTGCTGTGTGTTGTGCGTGTGTTGTGTGAGTGGAGTGAGTGAGTGAGTGAGTGAGTGAGTGGTGAGTGAGTGAGTGAGTGGTGTGTGTGTGTGTGAGTGAGTGTGTGGTGTGTGTGTGTGTGTGTGAATAACTTTTTTTAAAACAGTAAAGCACTAGTTTTCTTCAGTATCTATTTTAAACATTATCGGTTGATTAATCGGTATCGGCAAGTGTGGCCCAACCTAGTTATCAGTATCGGTAAACCTCTAATAAAATACATCGATATACCGTATAAACTGGATATAGCGCTCAGCCGTACGGTGAAGGCAGCGCTCGTGAGAGACAGACTCACTTCATCGAGGATGGGTTTGAGCGTGACGCGCAGGTAATGCATCCCCGCCAGCTTCATGGCCTCATCGATGCATTGGAGGTCAGCGAGTTTCCCCTGAAGATGGTGTTGGGATCCCTGCAGGAGCGAGAGGAAGGTGAGGAGGGCGAGGTGTGTGTGTTTCAGCGCAGATGAGGTGTGTGTGTGTGTGTACTCACTGCGTGCGGCTGATCTCGGCGTGAGCGATGGCGCTGAGGAAAGGCACGATCTTACCGTAGTGCAAGAAGAGTCGCACCAACGGGACGGCCGCCTCCTGCTTCTCACGACACACCTCGCCCAAGATATGAGCCGCGGACGCCGAGACGGGCTGCGACACAAACACACCCCAAATCAACACGGATGCTTTCTTACTTCGATTTGTCTTGTTTCCAGCCGGAATATATAACAATTATTAAATCAAGAAGGATTCTGTAGATGAGTAAAATTATTGTCTTGATTTCAGAAAAAAAAGTCAAAATAAAGTGAGTTTTTACTAAGAACGAGGAAGATAATCTGCCAACGGGATGAGCAAAATATTATTATTTCAAAAGATTATTTTGCTTGTAACATTAACATTTTGTTACCTTGAAAGGATTTATCTTTATAATAGGGAAAGTGGTTTGGCTGCACTGCTCAGACAAAATATTAAAACCAACATAGAATCGTGATAAATCATTGATATTTCAAAAAAAAAATTTGTGATATTATATTTTTGTCATATCGCCCATGTCTACTTCAAACTATTAAAAATCGTTTTTTGGTACTGGAAATAAAGCTGAAATAAAATAAAAAATAAGTATTTGATAAAAAAAACATAATACATATTATAAATGTTGCCTTAAAATATTTCTAAAACTAAAACTGATGAAATTAATTCAATAAAGTCATATAGAAATATTAAATATATATATTTAAAATAATAAAAACGACATTAGCATATAACAAAATCACTAAAACTGAAAATCTAAAAATAAAAGTTAATTAAAAATAATAATAAATATTATCAGGACATCATAAAAGAGGACTTAATCGTTTTTTTTATGTTTACAATGTTTCAATATTGTACTATTATATTAATATTGCATAATAATATCAATAATGTAGCAGAATTTGTAACAGTATCTATCGATGCTCTTCCGAACACACTCATAGGTTACGATTCAGCAGTTTTCCTCTAGTTAGTCATCAGGACTAGTTAGACGGAGAGCACTGACCTCGCCGTGTGCCGACTGCAGCAGCAGGTCTCGGAGAGGGTTATAATGCTCCGTGGGGAACACGTGGTCCTCTGTGTAAATGACGTTGAGCCGTAACGAGCCCAGCTCATCAGCCTTCACTGATTTATTGCTGTTATCTCTGGGCTGCAGAAAGTACCACGCGTCGTGAACACCGGACTGTCCCAGAACCCTCAGCGGCACTCGTACCTCTCCCAGAAACTCATCTCCGAACTTCAGGTTGCTGGCGGTCCACAGATCCACCCTGAAAACACTGATTACTAGCACCTCGTGTCAACTGCTACTAGTACAGACCAGTTCAGAATCAGAGCTCTTATGTACAAAAAATTAAACCTTAAAAGAAATTAGAAATGCTGCCTTGGCAACTTGGTAACCGAAATAAAATTGTTTTATGCTGAAGTATCAAAATTATATGGTGAAATAAAATGAGCTCAGAAATAAATAATAATAGAAATTACAAACCCACATAACATAATTACTAAAACTTAAATTACAGTTAAAACGAACACTTGAAATATAAAAATAAAAAGCTAATTCCAAATATTCAATAGAATATAAATTAATACTAAAACAGCAAAATAAATTGGCAATGGCAACATTTTTATTTTCATTTACTTTAACTTGATGTAATAAATAACTAAACTAGAAACTAGACATTTGAGCCCCACAATGTACCATAAACAAGAACACACACATGCACGCACACACACACAGATGCACGGACACATGCAAACACACGCGCTCCACACACACGCATGCACGCACGTACACTCATGCACACACACACGCATGCACGTACGTACACTCATGCACACACACACACGCATGCACGCACGTACACTCATGCACACACACACACGCATGCACGTACGTACACTCATGCACACACACACACGCATGCAGGCACGCACACTCAGGCACACACACACACACACACCACACAGACACACACACAACACACACCACACACACACACACAACACACACACACGTTGGTTTTTATGGTTTACGGGGACTCTCCATAGGCGTAATGGTTTTTCTGTACAAACTGTATGTGCTATTGCCCTACACCTACCCTACACCTAAACTTAGCCCTCACAGGAGACGGTGCATTTATATTTTCCCTCAAAAAACTCACTCTATGATTTATAAGCGTTTTAAATTATGGGGACACTGAAAATGTCCTCATAAATCACCTTCTCCTTGTAATACCTATGTTATACCCATGTCATTATACAAATTTGTGTCCTCATAAACCACATAAACATGCACACACACACACACACACACACTCACACACACACACACACACACACACACACACCACCCACCACACACACACACACACACCACACCACACACACACACACTCACTTGAGCGCGAGCTTGTCCACGTCGTCCTCTTCCACGTCAAACTGGCGTTTGGTGCAGCTCAGCGGTCTGGTCACCTGTGAGATCAAACACTGATCGTTACCTGAGCAGATACATTCATAACACGAGTCACCAACGTTTAAGCTCTGGCTGTCTGAACTTACAGGAATTATTGTTTTGAACATTGAACATACAGTGATAATTAAAGAATCATCTAATGAGCTCCTACCTCAAAAAAGAAGACCTCGTCAAACTGAGGATTGTTGTTTTGCGCTTGACCTTCGTCTTCTTGGCTTCTGACCTGTGAGGAGATGCATGTGTCACATGACGACTGAGATCTGCAGCTATTACAGCTGAACTTACTCCATAACATTCAGATTTACTTTTATTCAGCAGTGATGCATTCAATTGATCACAAGTGACATTTATAATGTCACAAAAGATTTCTGTTTCAAATAAATTGAACTTTCTATTCATCTGTGAATCATGAAAAATAAAATACATCAGTTTCCACAAAAAATATTTGATCATAATCAATGTTCAGTATATTATTATGATTTCTGAAGATCATGTGACACTGAAGACTGGAGTAATGATGCTGCAAATACAGCGCTGCATCACTGAAATAAATTACAGTTTAATATCTAATCACATAGAAAACAGCTGTTTTAAATCATAATAATATTTCAGAATTTTACTGTATTTATGATTTGGCCTTGATGCGCCGGAAAGAGACTTCTTTCAGAAAAAAAAAAAAAAATGTACTGAACCCAAACTTTTGAACCCAAATGGTAGCGTATTTATGAATTAATATTATAATTTTTTTAATCAATAACACTTTACAATAAGGTTTAATTTGTTAACATGTATTAACTAACATGAACTATAAATCTTTGTTATTGTTATTTAAAATACAGTTATTCATTATTTGTTCACAGTGCATTAACAAACACAAATTATGATTTTAATAATGCATTAGTAAATTAACAGGAACTAAAATCAATAAATGCTGTAGAAGCATTGAGCATGTTAACTAATAGACCTCATTGTAAAGAGTTACCTTTAAATCAATAGCTATTGATCAATTACTGATATTATATAACGGGCTCGTTTGGGACTGGGCTCGTTTGGGACTGGACTCGTTTGGGACTGGACTCGTTTGGGACTGGGCTCGTTTGGGACTGGGCTCGTTTGGGACTGGGCTCGTTTGGGACTGGGCTCGTTTGGGACTGGGCTCGTTTGGGACTGGGCTCGTTTGGGACTGGGCTCGTTTGGGACTGGGCTCGTTTGGGACTGGGCTCGTTTGGGACTGGACTCGTTTGGGACTGGGCTCGTTTGGGACTGGACTCGTTTGGGACTGGGCTCGTTTGGGACTGGATCGTTTGGGACTGGGCTCGTTTGGGACTGGGCTCGTTTGGGACTGGGCTCGTTTGGGACTGGACTCGTTTGGGACTGGACTCGTTTGGGACTGGACTCGTTTGGGACTGGACTCGTTTGGGACTGGGCTCGTTTGGGACTGGACTCGTTTGGGACTGAGCTCATTTGGGACTGGACTCGTTTGGGGCTGGGCTCGTTTGGGACTGGGCTCGTTTGGGACTGGGCTCGTTTGTTTGGGACTGGGCTCGTTTGTTTGGGACTGGGCTCGTTTGTTTGGGACTGGGCTCGTTTGTTTGGGACTGGGCTCGTTTGGGACTGGGCTCGTTTGGGACTGGACTCGTTTGGGACTGGGCTCGTTTGGGACTGGACTCGTTTGGGACTGGGCTCGTTTGGGACTGGACTCGTTTGGGACTGGGCTCGTTTGGGACTGGGCTCGTTTGGGACTGGACTCGTTTGGGACTGGGCTCGTTTGGGACTGGGCTCGTTTGGGACTGGACTCGTTTGGGACTGGGCTCGTTTGGGACTGGGCTCGTTTGGGACTGGACAGGGATGTGGGTGGTTAATTAAATCATTTCTAAAGCAATGCATGAAGTCATGAGATGAACTCAAGCATGTGTTTAATCTTCTCAGCCTGAGCTGCCATTGGACAGATTTAATCAGCACTTAAAATATGAATATATATATGTTTATTTATTTTTTAATTGGTTTATTTAATAGGGGCCTTTTCATGCATATTCATGAACATTGCTGTATAAAATACACCCCGTAAATATGCCAGAATTAGTCAAAATAACTAGGCAGGTAACATAAGACTAACATAAAGACAATCATTCACTATAAATTAGAAGCTACACATAATGGTGACATATGGACATGATGGAAAAGACATTGTATAGTGTATTAATGTAACAGTGTATGTGTGATAAATGAGCACATCTCTGGTTCTCTACAAGCCTCTGTTGTAAGTGAGTGTTGAATGTAGGACGCTCTCTTGTTGTTTATAGTTATGAGCGTTGATGCTGTCAGGTGTGATCTCACCTGGAGAGGCCGAGGACCGACACGGCGGCGTACGGGTCACACTGACCGTTCACTATCGGCAGATCCTGACACTCCAGAACCCTGCGTACGCACAACACACACACTATCAGACCTGATGAATACACTTTATATACACAGCCGCTCAAACCTTTCAATGTTTTAAAGAGTCACCAAGCCTGCTTTTATTTGATCCGAGATACAGTAAAATTCTGAAATATTATTATGATTTAAAATAACCGTTTTCTATTTTAATATGTGTTAAAGTGTAATTTATTTCTGTGATCAAAGCTGTATTTACAGCATCATTACTGCAGTCACGTGATCTTCAGAATCCGTTCTAGATTTGCTGCTCAAGAAAAAATATTATTAGTAGTATTTTTATGAAAGATTTTTTCAGGATTCTTTGTTTAATAGAATTCAGAAGAACAGCATTTATCTGAAATAAATATTTTGTAACATTATAAACGCGTTTATCATCACTTTTGAGCACTTTAAAGCATCCTTGCAAAATAAAAGTATTAATTTATATAATTACTTTGTCAAAAAATAATATATATATTTATATACTGACTCTAAGATTTTAAATGGTATGGTTTTTATTTCAGATAAATGCTATTTCTATTCATTAAAGAATCCTGAAAAAAATTACAACTATT
>QVTF01005491.1:12500-20000 GCA_003573665.1 Oxygymnocypris stewartii
CTCTGATATTTCAAGATAAGACACGAGGGCTGAGCTCTGATTGGCTGACGGGCGGCTGAGCGGATCGTGATTGGCTGCCTCACCGTGTTGCCAGCTTGTGGCAGACGACTCCGCTGTCTGTGATGACTTCATTAAGACGCAGCTCCAGGTGAACCTTTCCCTGCGGAGGAGAGAGAGAACAGCGTTACCATGGTTACACATGAAGAGAGGGAGCGTGAGAAACCATTGAAAACACAAGCGCTGCGGGCTCCCATGAGGCTGTGCAGGGATCGGGCGGATCACGTGACCCGACACACGGTGTGTGTGTGTGTGTGTGACCCCGGAGCACAAAACCAGTCATAAGGGTACATTTTATGAAATTCAGATTTATGCATCATCTAAAAGCTGAATAAATCATATTTCCATTGATGTATGGTTTGGACAATATTTGTAAATCTGGAATCTGAGGGTGCAAAAACATCTGAATATTGAGAAAATCATCTTTAAAGTTGTTCTTAGCAATACATATTACTAATCAATAATTAAGTTTTGATATATTTAGATACAAAATATCTTCATGGAACATGATCTTAATATCTAATGATTTTTGTCATGTATAATTTTGAGCCATACAATGTATTGTTGACTATTTCTACAAATATAGCTGTGCTGCTTATGACTGCTTTTGTGCTCCAGGGACACATACAGTATATTGTTACTGTAACAGAAAATTGTATTTTTGTGACAGCGCGCATCTCAGCAGTGAAACTTTCCTCGAGTAGAAAGTCTCGAGTCTCTGTCTGACTTCAGCTGACATCATCAATATGCAAATGAGCCCTGTGAAGAGGATGGGCCGCTCTTCCTCACAAACAGCACAACAATGAGCGCTCTATGGACCGAGACTCTGGGCTCTTCATTACACACGCACGCACGCACGCACGCACGCACGCACACTCACACTCACACTCACACTCACACACACACACACACACACACACACCCACACACCACACACACACACTCACTCACACACTCACGCTCACTCACACACACCCCACACACTCACTCACACTCACACTCGCTCACGCTCACGCTCACACTCACTCACACACTCACTCACACTCACTCACACACTCCTCACTCACACTCACTCACACTCACTCACACCACCCACACACACACACACACCACACACCACACACACACCCACACCACACACACACACTCACTCACACATGTTGGGTTTCCATGTTTTATGGGGACTTTCCATAGACGTAATGGTTTTTATACTGTACAAACTGTATATTCTATCCCCTTACACTGCCCCTATCCCTAAACCTAACCATCACAGGAGACATTCTGCAATTTTACATTTTCAAAAAACATCACTTAGTCTGATTTATAAGCTGGTTTCCTCATGGGGACCAAAAAATGTCCCCACACGGACAAGGATTTTGGATATTGCCATCCTTGTGGGGACATTTTGTCCCCATAACGTAGGGTTTACCTGAACCACACAGACACACACACACACACAGACACACACACACACAGACACACAACACACACACACACACACACACACCCACACACACACACACACACACACACACCACACACACACACTCACACTCACTCACTCACACACACCCTCACTCCACACACACACCCCACTCACTCACACTCACACACACACACACACCCACACACATCCTTCCTCTCTCAGCTCTGGATGAATGCGTCTGTGTTTCTGAGGATCCGGCTCATACAGCTGTTTCTGCACAGCATCGCAGTGAGACGACGAGACGATGCAGTGCACTATTGCACTATTAACATCGTATTAACATCATAAACTTGCTGTCCTCATTTGTAAGAGGCTTCGGATAAAAGCATCTGCTAAATGACTAAATGTAATTGTATGAACACACACCTGCACCTCTGAGTCGGCACAGACCGGCTGCAGCGGGAACCAGTGGTCTTTACCGTGGTATTTCTGCAGGTCTTCCTTCTTCACGGCCACTTTACCTGCACAAACATCACAGATCACAGATCAGCTCATGAACTGACACGTCTTAGAACATGACTTACAGCCGACATCTGACATTTTACTACAAACTGGGAACTTATCGAAACATATTGTGTCCCTGGAGCACAGAAGCAGTCATAAGCAGCACAGGTATATTTGTAGCAATAGAAAACAATACATTGTATTGGTCAAAATTATCATTTTTCTGTTACGCAAAAATCATTAGATATTAAGATCATGTTCCATGAAGATATTTTGTATCGTAAATATATCAAAACTTAATTTTTGATTAGTAATATGCATTTGCTTGTTCCATTTATTTATCCTTTTTTGTTTTGTTTTAATATTTTAAGTAAATATTATGTGCATATTGTTATGTTAATAAAAAGTTGATAATAAATAAAAAAACTGACGTCTTGATGCTCGACCACCCAGAACACCCTAGCAACCACATGGTCTCACTTCAATGTCAAACACTCCTCACAAGTTTCTAGTTAACGTTCACACATTTTATGTGTCTTTGTTCTACATTGTTTCCTAAACATCCCCTCTCCTCGTGCTTCAATATCGTTGTAACATATTAAGGCCTGAAGCTGTGTTAATCATAAATGAATCATAATGATCTGGTTGGTCAAGCTGTGTGATTAAATGAAGGAGCTCTACTGTGATTGGATGAAAACTAGGTGTTTAGGTCTAAGCTGTGTTTTCATTGGCTGAATGGAAGTGGGTCTCTCAGCTTCGTTCACACACACACACACACATGCGTGCACACACACACCACACACACACACACACACACACACACACACACACACACACACACACACACACACACACGCACGCACGCACAGACACATGCACGCACGCACCACAAACACACACACACACACAAACATGCAGGCACGCACGCACGCACAAACACACACAGACACACACACACTCGCTCTCGCTCTCGCACACGCACACTCACACGCACCACGCACACACACACACAACACACCACACACACACCACACACACACACACACACACCACACCCACACACCACACACTCACACACACTCACTCACACACACACACCACACACACACACACACACACACACACACACACACAGCTGTGTAACATCCTGTGATGCGAACACAGATATTAATGAGAGCCGCTCACCGATGCTGGAGTCCCTCCTGAACACGTCTCTGTCAAAGATGTAGAAGGACAGATGGCGGAAAGTGCGCGGGATTTCACAATAAAAGTCCTCGCCGTAGAACGGACTGCAGCGGATAGAGACAGACAGATATTGTGGTTAATATTATTGTTAATTCAATTATTTTTCATTGTCAAATTGATGCATTGATGCACAGGTGTTGTTGAGTGATTTTACACCTCATTAACACCAACACATGGTGTGTGTGTGTGTGTGTTTGTTGTGTGTGTGTGTGTGTGTGTGTGTGTGTGTGTGGGTGTGTGTGTTGTGGTTTTTGTGTTGTGAGTGATTGAGTGAGTGAGTGGTGATTTGTGTGTTGTGTGTTTGTGTGAGTGAGTGATGTGTGTGTGTTGTGTGTGTGTGTGTGTAGTGAGTTGATGAGTGATTGTGTGTTGTGTTTGTTTGTGTGTTGTGTGTTTTGTGTGTGTGGTGTGCTGTGTGTGAGTGAGTGTGTGAGTGTGTGAGTGAGGTGAGTGAGTGAGTGCGTGCGTGCGTGCGTGCGTGCGTGCGTGAGTGAGTGAGAGTGTGTTTGAGTGTGTGTGGTGAGTGAGTGTGTGTGAGTGAGTGTGTCTGTGTGTGTGTGTGTGTGTGTGTGCGTGTCTGTGTGTGTGTGTGTGTGTATGTGTGCGTGCGGTTTGTGTGAGTTAGTGTAGTTTGGTGTGGTGTGTGTGTGTGTGTGTGTGTGTGTGTGTGAGAGTGTGTGTGTGTGTGTGTGTGTTTGTGTGTGTGTGGTGTGTGTGTGTGTGTGTGTGTGTGTGTGTGTGTGTGTGTGTGTGTGGTGAGAGTGGTGTGTGTGTTGTGGTGTGGTGCGTGCGTGCGTGCGTGCGTGCGTGCGTGCGTGAGTGAGTGAGAGTGGTGTGAGTGTGTGAGTGAGTGAGTGGTGTGAGTGATGTGTCTGTGTGTGTGTGTGTGTGTGTGCGTGTCGTGTGTGTGTGTGTGTGTATGTGTGTGTGTGCGTGCGTGTGTGTGTGAGTGAGTGAGTGAGAGTGTGTGTGTGTGTGTGTGAGTGAGTGAGTGAGTGAGAGTGTGTGTGTGTGTGTGGTGTGTGTGTGTGTGTGTGTGTGTGGTGTTGGTGTGAGTGAGTGAGTGAGTGAGAGTGTGTGTGTGTGTGTGAGTGAGAGTGTGTGTTGTGTGTGTGTGTGTGTGTGTGTGTCCTCACCATAAGGACTTCTCTATGGTCTTGGTTCTGAACACTTCCTCCTGGTCCAGGTTGACCGTGCAGTAACAATCCCGCATCTTATTCGGACCCGGATACGGAGGAATGTTCTTCGCTTCACCTGCAGAGACACAGACAGTCTTTCAGTCGTTTATAAGGCTAACGATTAACACGTTTGCAGTCGTAACGAGATACGAGCAGTCGTCAGATCACCGCGACACACGTTTATTCTGACGGAAAATAAACAATAGCAAAAGGCGCCATTTTAACATCTCATCGGTGCTTCTGGAAAATGTGCATTCGTCCAGTGATACATTAAATATGACCTAGAGATTATGTTTTCTTGTGCATAAATTGTGACAATGTCACTTTTATCAAAAAGAAAACTTGGTTACATCTGTTTGTATAAATGCGAGCACACCAGAAAAGAGATTATTTAATTAGTAAAAAGAATACACTGTGTTTGTGCTCTGGGATCAGATGCAGAACAATAGAGCCCAATATTCAGCACAGCACAGGGTGGGCTCAGCGCAAGAATCTGTGTGGGCTCTGAAACACAGCACACACACATCAGACATGTGAGCGGAGGAATGCTGTTGGCCCACACACACACACATGCGGCTGCGGCCCTGCAGCAGGAAGAATGCAACACTTTGGGAGGAAGTTGGGTGTGTTGCGGTGTGTGTTTCCACAGAATGAACCGGTGTCCTGTTACACCCTCCTCACACCACTGACACCACTGAAGATGTCAATCAATCTCAGCACACTCTCGTCTCCTTCTGTGAAATAGATGCGTTTGATGCATGCATGTGGAATATTGTGATGCTTCCAGGGATGTCACAATTCTCGTTATAATATCGAACAATTCGGTACGATATCCACGGTCAATACGCTCTCGTGAATTGCAGTTTTTCGGTTCTGTGTTTACGTAATATCCATGTGTCCATGTGTGTGTGTTTTGTGTGTGGGCGTGCATGTGACTGTGTGTGTGTGTGTGTGTGTGTTTGTGTGTTTGGTGGACTGTGTGTGTGTGTACGTGTGTGTGTGTGTGTGTGTTGTGTGTGTGTGTGTGCGTATGACTTGGTGTGTGTGTGTGTGTGTGTGTGTGTGCGTGAGTGTGTGTGCATGTGTGAGTGTGTATGTAAGTGAGTGAGTGTGAGTGTGTGTGTAAATGTGTGTGTGTAGTGTGTGTGTGTGTGTGCTTGTGACTGTGTGTGTGTGTGTGTGTGGTGTGTGTGTGTTGTGTGTGTGTGTGTGTGTGTGTGTGGTGTGTGTGTGTCATATATGTGTGTGTGTGTGCGCACGTGTGTGTGTGTCCGTGAGTTCACGCCTCCACACTTATATTTGAAAAAGCAACACACGCCAGTATACAGAGATTTAGGAGTTATTTGTTGTTAATTTGTTGCAAAAAAACACTGACGTGCCGAGCTATCAGAACCGAACCGAAACCGTGGTTAAAAACCGAGGTGCTTATTGAACCGAGGACTAACTGTATTGCTGCATCCCTAAATCCTTCATAATGCTGGACTGCGATGAGTCACTAACAGATGAGAAACACAGACAGACGCCAGCGAGGTGCTGCTGACGTGGTAAGCCGATCCATGCGTGGCATTTCGGATCTAGAAGCATCTCTGTTTCCTGTTCACTCAATCCTGATTGGATTACAGCTCGCAGGTCACTCTGGAGACCACGGCATTGTGGGATTACTGGAGCTGTGCGTGTGTGCTCAACCATCACTAGTACTAGTGCTCAGGCCTTGTGATCTATGGCCTTAATAATGGAGTTTACAGGATGTCACGGAATTATGCAAATTTTTTATAAATCGAAAGTAGGGATGTAAACACTTAATCAAATATGAATATTAAAGCACAAAAGACTGATATTGAAATATACATGTTCTGCATGTCTCCGAGTGTCTCTGAGCAGTTGTTGAGTTTTCATTTGATTACATTGAAACTTTATTAATCATGAATCGATACTTAATTCCATTTTAATTTACAAATCCATTGTTAGAAATGTGTTTCAATTCCATTTCAGTTAATTCAACTTTTTGATTACTAAAATGTAATTTAATTATTAAAACGGTGTCCATAAAAAATGAACATGAGAATAAAAATAGAATCCAGAAAAATGAACATGAGAATTAAAACAGAATCCAAAAAAATGAACATGATAATAAAAACAGAATCCAGAAAATGAACATGATAATAAAAACAGAATCCAGAAAATGAACATGAGAATTAAAATAGAATCCAGGAAAATGAACATGATAATAAAAACTGAATCCAGAAAATGAACATGAGAATAAAAATAGAATCCAGAAAAATGAAAATGAGGATTAAAATAGAATCCAGAAAATGAACATGAGAATAAAAATAGAATCCAGAAAAATGAACATGATAATAAAAACAGAATCCAGGAAAATGAACATGATAATAAAAACAGAATCCAGAAAATGAACATGAGAATAAAAACAGAATCCAGAAAAATTAACATGAGAATAAAAATAGAATCCAGAAAATGAACATGATAATAAAAACAGAATCCAGAAAACGAACATGAGAATAAAAACAGAATCCAGAAAAATTAACATGAGAATAAAAATAGAATCCAGAAAATGAACATGAGAATTAAAAATAGAATCCAGGAAAATGAACATGATAATAAAAACAGAATCCAGAAAATGAACATGAGAATAAAAATAGAATCCAGAAAAATGAAAATGGGAATAAAAATAGAATCCAGAAAATGAACATGATAATAAACAGAATCCAGAAAATGAACATGAGAATAAAAATAGAATCCAGAAAATGAACATGAGAATTAAAAATAGAATCCAGGAAAATGAACATGATAATAAAAACAGAATCCAGAAAATGAACATGAGAATAAAAATAGAATCCAGAAAAATGAAAATGGGAATAAAAATAGAATCCAGGAAAAATGAAAATGGGAATAAAAATAGAATCCAGAAAAATGAAACCGTGATTGTTCAAAACCAAAACAAGGAGAAGTGTGTGTAGGAAGGAGAAAACAGGAATGTGGAAAATGTCACAGAATCCAGAATATTTTTTTGTAAGTTTTAATTATGTTTAAAAATTGCAACTGAATTTGGGGGGGGGGGGAACAAATGAA
>QVTF01005491.1:22500-28874 GCA_003573665.1 Oxygymnocypris stewartii
CACACCACACATACACACACACATACCCACACACATACACACACCATACACCACACACCACACACACACCCACACACCACAACACACACACAGACACACACAGACACAGACACACACACACACACACACACTACACACATAGAGACACACACACACCACACACACACCACCACACACACAGATCATGTACTTCACTTTCACAGTTACTGGAACGGCTCCAAAACAGACACAAACACAGACAGACAGAGATAAAGACACAAAGAGCTGCTGTGATCGGCGACGTGTGAGAGAACGACCTACAGAGATATAGAGAAAGATAGAGAAGGAGAGAGAGAGAGATAGAGAGAAGGAGAGACCGAGAGAGAGATAGAGAGCGAGAGAGAGAGAGAGAGGGAGAGACAGAGAGAAGCGAGAGATAGAGAGAGAGAGAGAGAGAGAGAGAGAGAGAGAGAGAGAGAGAGAGAGAGAGAGAGAGAGAGAGAGCGATAGAGAGGGAGAGAGAGAGAGAGAGAGAGAGAGAGATAGATAGAGAGAGATAGAGAGAGAGAGGGAGAGAAGAGACAGAGAGAGATAGAGAGCGATAGAGAGAGGAGAGACAGAGAGAGAGATAGAGAGAGAGAAGAGATAGAGAGAGAGAGAGAGGCTAGAGATAGATATAGGGAGAGAGAGAGAGAGAGATAGAGAGAGGAGAGCGCTACGACAGGAAATGAGATCGCAGGAAAGGAATTCCGACCGCATCCAAGATGTAGTTTAATGTCTCTAAACACGAGGACGTACAACACAAGGCCACGTGTTCCACAGACTCCACCACCAGCTCGGATCCCTTTAATAGAGTCACAGAAACGGCAAACGGATGCTGTTACAAAACACAGAGTTCAGCCAAAAATTAAAATGTGCTGAAATGTGCTCTCCCTCAGGCTATCCAAGATCAGGAGGAGTTTGTGTCTTCATCAGGTTTGGAGAAATGTGCTCATGCATCAGTGTCTCAGCAATGGATGTGAATGGGTGCCGTCAGAATGATAAAAACATCACAGCACTCCAGTCCATCAGTTATCATCAGAAGCTGAAACAAATCCAGCATTAAGACGTTTTTAACTCTAATATGAGTCTATAATAACTCTTCCTCAGTGATAAAGTGTTCTGGTCTGAATCAGGAGAGAAATCTGCACAGATGCCAAAACAGCTCTAAACTAATGTGTCTGGATTTTGATGTGAGAGACAACAGCAGATGCACTTTATCACTGAGGAAGAGTTATTATGGGTTATGAATTATGATTCTGGATTATTCAGGTTTTTCATGCTCGCCTCGTGTCTTCGGGCAGTCCTTATATCGAGTCCTGACGCGTGAGATTGAAGGAGAATGCAGGCGTTGCTGGTAATACATAGACGGACATTATATGAAAATGTGGACAGTGCCAAAATAAAGGTGCTTTTTATACGACAGATATCGATATTTTACGCGTGGCATCGATGCATCGTATATCGTACATTGTATCGATATATCAATCCATATCGATGAATCATTACACCTCTAATATAAAACATTATCTGTCGGGATTTCGAGCTAAAACGTCACATACACACTCAGATATCAGTCTTATCAGTCACAGGAGTGAGATCACATGCTTCACCCGATTACTGTCAACAAGCCGTGCATCAAAACAGGAAGTGGGTGTAGTTTAAATGGCATTTCCTGCACAAGCTGAAACCAAAACACCCCGATGATGATGATGATGATAGTTCTTTCACACACTAGTGTGTACATACTCCCAGAAAAGACTCAGTAATATATGTTCACTACAAATCACCTCACACTGTTCCCCAGCCAGCTGCTTGAACGTTTCTGCGAGGCATTTGCACAGTACAGTTGTATTTTTTACTTTATGTATAGGTAACCACTTTTATATATAGCATATGTATAGTCAAATCTAGTTGTGTATAGGTTTATACTGTTTTACTTCATTGTTGTGTGTCTGTATTCATGTAGCACACTGTATGTACACACATGTAGCTGAATGACAATAAAGCTCAACTTGACCTGATGCTGATCCTCTCTGGACTGGTTTACACTTTACATTTACGCATTTCTGATGCATGCAAGGTTGACACGCTTTCAGTGCGTTTGCTTTCTGAGGAATCAAACCATTAGAGTCATTCTGTAAGTAAAAAATACATGATTCTCAAGCGACTACACTGAAAAAGAATGTATTAATATTAAGCTCAGATTAGCTTTATTTGTCACATACACAATTATACAGAGTATAACCAGCAGTGAAATGTGTTCTCTGCATTTAACACATCCAAGTGCACACACACACAGTAGTGAACACACACACACACACACACACACACAAACACACACACACACACACACACACACACACACACACACACACAGTAGTGAACACACACACACACACACACACACACACACCGTGCACACACACAGTAGTGAACACACACACACACACACACCACACACACACACACACACACCGTGCACACACACAGTAGTGAACACACACACACACACACACACACACACACCTGGAGCAGTGGGCAGCAGGGGGCAGTCGGGGGTTCGGTGCCTTGCTCAAGGGTCTCACCTCAGTCGTGGACAATTCCTGCCGGAGCCGAGATTCGAACCCACAACCTCGGGTTACAAGTCCAACGCTCTATCCATTAGAGCCATGACTGCTGACAGCGGGTGTTATATCCCCCCCCCCCCCCCCCCCCATAGGTCAACTTTACTAAATGACCGAGCAGGATAGAGACAGACAGTCATTACACACGTTTACAATCATCATTATGCAACAAACTAAATGAGAAAGTGCAGTTTCAGTGGTGAGACAGCAGCAAATTATACAGTGAAGATGATAGCGCTGCAGTTAGAGGACTAACTACCGGTTAACCTACTAACTACCGGTTAAACTACTAACTACCGGTTAAACACAGATTTAACCTCCAGCTTCCCAGCATGACAGAAATAGAAACCAGCTGACATGTGAAAGGTTTTCTCAAATATTTACACATTTGATCAATCTGTACATATGAATAATAATATATATATTTTTTTTATTATATATAAAAAAATTACATTAAAAAAATTAGAACTATATTTAATATAATTTACTTTGCTAGGAAATGTCATAAATATTAAAAACTAAAATGAACACACTGAATTAAATATTAATTTTAAGAAGTAGAAAAACTGAAATAGTATTTTAAATTTGGTAATATTTTTAATATTTAATATTAGAATATTTTTATAATATTAAAATGTACTCCAATAATATGTTTTATTTCCTAAAATGGCATAAATAAAAACTAAAATATGAAATGTTTCCTAAAAATAGTTATACATTTGATCAATGCGTAAATATGAATGATATATAATGTAATATAATATCATAAAGATTCTAAAAATAAGAATAATACACAAAAAAATTGTGTATTTACTTTAATTTACACTCATAAATTGCAGGTAATATTTACAAATAATTACAAAGAAACATTTAATCAAATGTTAGTGAGATTTAGTAAAATATCGTCTAATAATCTTTATTTTTGTTTTACAGTGTATTAAAAATCAATTATGTTTATCACAATTATTAAAGTATAATATTAATATAATACAACACAAAAATGAATTCTCTTTAATTGGATTTTTTACAAAAACACTTTGAATGAATTCATAACATTGTCTTGTGCATGATATTACCAGTAAAATTATGTCAATAATATTTGTGACAAAAATAAACCGAACACCTTAATCTCGGCATTATTTGTTTTATATTATATAATGATTAATAAAATGTGTTATTGTTCAACTAATTGCTCAGACAACTTGTTTTGCACATCCTAGTAGCCTAGTCTCGCCGTTATGGCTTTGCTGGTCCATAAAGCATGCAGTAACAGAGTTATTATGGGATATGCTCAGTTAATTTCTGAAGGACGTTCGTGTGTTTGCCTTCATGTACAGGTGGAAACATGCAGAAATACACCTTTAACACACATATATATATGACCCTGGAGCCAGTCATAAGCAGCACGGGTTTATTTATAGCAATAGCCAACAACATTGTATGGCTCAAAATTATACATTTTTATTTTATGCCAAAATTTGATATTAAGATCTAACCCTACCATAAATATATCCAAACTTAATTTTTGATTATTAATATGCATTGCTAAGAATTTAATTTGAACAAATTTAAAGCTGATTTTCTCAATATTCAGATGTTTGTGCACCCTCAGATTCTCTAATATTGTCCAAACCATACATCAATGCCAAGATTATTATATTCGAGAAATGGACTGGTTTTGTGGTCCAGGGTCACCTGATCATGTCAACAGAAAACGTGTGTTGAGGTTTACATAAAAACAGTGCGAACGAAGATTACACTCCAAATACTCCAAAAGCACTACATTTCTCAGCAGTGTTCCTGGAAGACGAGTCCGTGCGCCTGAGTCATCGGCGGTCCTCTGAGCCGAGTTAAACATTACTGAAGACGAAGAGACGCTGCTAAACACAGACTGCGCTGGGAACGTTTCTTTATCCGAAGGCCACGCAAACACCATCTGTCCTGTACTACAGGCTTTAGTACAGAATTAAACGACTACTGGCAGGAGTTTGGAATAGAGATCGACCGATATATCGGTTTACCGATATTTAAGCATTTTTCCATTATCGGATATCGGTTTTGAAAAAAACATATTTTTTTGTTTTTTGTCACATACACAATTATACAGAGTATAAGCAGCAGTGAAATGTGTTCTCTGTATTTGACCCATCCAAGCACACACTCACACACACACACACACCTGGAGCAGTGGACACACACACACACACACACACCTGGAGCAGTGGACACACACACACACACCTGGAGCAGTGGACACACACACACACACACACACCTGGAGCAGTGGACACACACACACACACCTGGAGCAGTGGACACACACACACACACACACACCTGGAGCAGTGGACACACACACACACACACACACACACACATTATAAAAAATCAATATCGGTCGATCACTAGTTTGGAATCACATCTATAACAACAGCATCACATAACACCTGAACAGACCTTTGACTACTAGTTAATATTAACTAATGGCACGCGTGGACTGATGCCAGCTGGAGAGAAAGGGTGTTTCTGAGCAAGTTATTGTATTCTGATCAAAGATTATGAAGTTTAGAATAGAGTTAGTTATGGATTCATGATTTGGGGAGGAAATCTGTTATTTTTTTATTAAAATTGCAAATTAAAGCTACTGGTTTGTTGTACTTAATAATCTGTAGAGCTGCACAATTTGGCCCAAAAATGTATGATTGTATATCAATACAAAAACATTATAATTATATACAATTAAAATATTTAAATAAAACATCAAATGTAACAATTGTAATGTTTCACTTGAAAATAGAACATAATAATATAATTATTATTATTACTATTGTTGATGATGATCATAATATAAAATAAAATATTTTAACAAGAATATTAATGTAAAAGTAAAATAAAAAGTATTTAAGAAAACAAATAATACAATTATTATTGATAACAATAATATAAAATAAAACTATTAATATAATAAATATTGTAATATTTCACTGTAAAATAAAACAAGAATTTTGGAAAAATAAAATTATTATTATTATTATTATAAAACAATTATAATAAAAAAATAAAAAAATATTTTAATATTTCACTGTAAAATAAAATTAAAATTTAGTTAAATTATTATTATTATTGATAATAAAATATATATTTTTTTTTTAATTTAGTATTTTACTGTAAAATAAAACAAACATTTAGGACAAAAATATATATATTATTATTGATAACTTTTTTTATTTGTTTTATGAAATATTGTAATATTTCACTGTAAAATAAAACATCAAGACAATAAATAATAATATATTATTAAAGATTATAAAATATAATATTATATATGTATAATATTATTATTATTATTGATAATACTAATAATAACAAACATGAATATTTTTAAGAAATACTAATATTGTAATTTCATTGTAAAATAAAACATCAAGTATTTAAGAAAATATAATAAAATGTTATTATTATGACAACCCCAATATTTTTGATTGTTTTAGTCTGAACTATACTAATAGTTTGTGGTTTATGCATGTTGTGTTTCATACGCTCATCATTAATCCTTCACAATCAGATCATAACCATGAATAAGAGAGTAATCCCAGTCAGAGAAAGAAGGAAACAACAGTTCATGATTCATCTCCTGACCGTCACAGACCCTGAACCTGGTTTCATTACCCCGCTGCTTCAGGAATATACAAACACAAGCTCATTCGGCCGAATCAGGAAGTGATCTGG